>PVIW01013859.1:0-25571 GCA_004026585.1 Noctilio leporinus | reverse complement strand
TGCGAGCCCAAAGGTCGCAGGTTCGATTCCCCAGCCAGGGCACATAACCAGGTTGCAAGCCAGGTCTCCAGTCAGGTCTGTGGCTGGAGGCAGGTGAAACGCAACCATACATTGATGCCTCTCTCTCTCTCTGCCTCTCTCCTTTCCCCTCTTTCTAAAAAATAATGGAATAAAATCTTTAAAAAAAAAAAAAAAAAAAGATTTCAATTTGGCAATATCTATTAAAATATAATTATTTATATTCTGTCTTTATGTATACATTCTAATGATTCTCTCCTATTCAGGAATTCACTAAGACACTATGAAAAGTAAGCAGTAATACTATTCAGCAAAAGATAGGCTAAATAAAACCTTAAATGGAACATTATTCAGTGTTAAAGTCAATGAATTAGACCTACAAGGAACTACAGTAACTGGAAAAAGAAAGTAGCAAAAGAATGTATATTATAGCCTTGGCTGGTAGCACAGTGGATAAGATGTTGGCCTGCAAATCCAAAGGTCACTGGTTTGATTCCCCAGCCAGGGCACATAACCAGTTTGCAAGCCAGGTCTCTAGCCAGGTCTGTGGCTGGAGGCAGGTGAAAGACAACCATACACTGATGTTTCTCTCATTCTCTGCCTCTTTTCTTTCCTCTTTCTCTGGAAATAATAAATGGAATCTTTAAAAAAAAAAAAGAAAAGAATGTATATTGTGATCAAATTTTTGTCTTAAAAAGTTACATATATGTAAACATACAGTGGTATCTTTGAATGCATATACAAAAAGCTAAACAAAAAACACTGAATCATTATCTCTGGAGGTAGACCTATGGAACACATGTTCTATTTTGTATTTCAAAAAATGTCTCAATTTTGAATAATTACTATATATTCCTTTTGAAATTAAAAACATACTTTGAAAATATGCTATTTCTTTCTTCTTTGCTTCCTCAAATCAAGTCAGGGAAGCCAATCAGGAAAAGTATTGGGCCTGAGATCCTGAGTGATCTGAGGAATTAAGCCTGCTCGGTATATTTCATCTAAAAAGTCTTACCCTGACTTAACCATCAGGACTAATTAGAAATGGAAAATTCATGGAAGGGGAGGCCCTCCCTGCAAAACCCCTGGGAGCCATTCTTCCCTGGCTCCCTCTGGATTCTTCCAGTTCATTAGCTGAGAGGCAGTTAGAGGAAATATGTCCAGCCACAGCTGCTGCCTTCTCAAGTGTAGCTCTGATCTGGTCAGCACAACCCCTGGTGGAAAGCAGCAGGCTCTAAGCAACCTGCCAGCCCAGCCCACTGTCTGCCTCTAACGCCCGTCTGCTCACTGGGCCTACCCTTCCCCAATCTGCCCTCTCCTTCCTCAGTCATACCCTTCCTGCTCCTCTGAGCCATTGTGCTATGGAAACACGGGAATTGAGGGCCTTTATTCTTCAGTATGGGTTGTGCTGGGAGTGAGGCATTAAGACCCTGGGGCCTTACTTAGGGATATCTTGGACCTGAGGGTTTAAAGATGACCAGAACCAGTGACCTTATTGGATGAGAAACATTATGTGCCCCTTGGCAACTGTACCCAATGCTCTAATTGTGTTCAGATGATCAAAGTACTGCTCTTTGAGCCTCTTTTCTGCAAATCTGAGGTCCTATTTGTGAGGATACTCAACCTTGCCATGGCCCATGATAGGTGTAGAGAGGGACACAAAACCAAGAACAAGGATACAGGATAGGATGAATTACATAGGGAATGCCTAGATCAGGTTTGGGTATGGTGGTAGCCCACCTGACCGTGGAAATGGAGGACTGGGAGAGACCAGCAAGAAGATGGAAAGTTCTGCTCAAAAGGGTCCTTTACTTCTCCTTAATTCCAGAACTGTGCTAGCATAAACCACATTTCAGGACAGTTAAAAAAAATCACATTTTACTTTGGCTATTTCCTGACCATCACACTTGAGTTTCTATTGCCCTCTCTCCCCCAACTCTTTTTGCTGATACAATTATATTGACATCAAAACAGATGGAACAGGTGAGAACCAAACCAGTTCTGTGCAAATAGCCCCTTTTTCCTTTTGAGGACTAATCATGCAACTTTCTTTATATCCTAGTAAATTTATTGCTTTCATTATTTAATAAGGGATACATTTTGTGTATATTGATTATGTAGATAATTTTAGCACTTTTTTTGTGTCCTCATAAAATGAAATATTAAAAAATAATCTGTAAATAGATAATTCAGATATGGCAACCTGTGTATCTAGGTAGGGATAAACTGCACTAACGAAAAAAAAATCTAAGGTTTTAGAGATAAATTACACTAAAAAAATTTATCTCAGCTTTTTAAAACATTTCTTTCAAATCAAGTTGTTTGCTGTTTGTGGTAGAGTCCACTTGAACTCACTGATATCTGTGTTCTTTCTGGGAACAAAACTAGACCTCATTTCTCAGCCTTTCTTGCTGCTCTGTGAGGCCTTGCCTGAGTTTTGTCGATGGAATATGAGTGAAAGGATGAGCTCCTCTCCTGGACTTGACTTACAAAAATATCCTTTGGGAAAATCCCACTCCATTTGTCTGTTGAATGGACAGATTCAAAGACTTGAAGGAGATCATAGTTATAGGATGGAGGAATCTGAGTGCTGAATAACTTGGTGAGGCAGAGTCTACCTAAGACCCTTATTGGATTGTGATGTGGACAAGAAGTAAACTTATAATGTCCTAAGCCACAGAGATCTGAGGGTCCTTAGTTACGGCTCATTTAAATGAGCCATTTTAAATGAGGGCTCAGAGGTGCTTTCTTTCTACTTTAACTCATTTCAGTAATAGGGAATACTGCAGAAGTATTGATATTCTATATTGTTAGGTCTTTACTTAGAGAAAGCTAGTTCATGGCACTAATAACTTTTTAAGACATGCCCTCTCACCTTTTAAAAACGGCAATATCCTGTGAAATATTTATGGGCAAGCCCCCAGAGACTATTTACACTGGAGTGTTGTTATTATCAAGAACATCAAAACCAAAATATTCACCTTCTTAAATTGCAACATATGATCAGGGGTAAAGGAGCTTTATCATTAGATCATTTTTATGATGCCTTCCAGATACAATGTTCTGATCCTCTAAGTGTGCTTGTAACAGAAACTGAATTTTTTTAAAAAGAGAGAGAAAAAGAAACTTACTGAACAGATTTGTGTAGCTCACACAATAACAGGAAGTAAGATCTAACAAGTACAGAGGCCATGGTTATGCCAGGATCTCGTCAGAGGAGCTCATGAACAGTCTCTAGCTGCCATCAGGATGACTCAGCTCGCTTATGCACCATCTGTTCCTTGACTGCCCATCACTTCATTTCCTAGGGGAGAGGGTCAGATGTAGATTGTTTACATGCCTACCCCTAGGCCATGATAAGGTGTCAAGGCTGAGAGACCTAGGAGTACCACAAGGGGGGTGAAAGGAGAGCATCACCCAAACAAAGGCAGAATTCTAAAATGTCCCTTTAGAAACGTAAGAAGTGGTATCAGAAAAAAAATAAAAGAAGTAAAATTAGATGGCTGTCATTCTCTATTGCCTGGTTATCTCATCTGATGTGTTCTCCTTTTTGTCTAATAACTACCTGAAAAGATAACACCTGGTCAATATATATAACTTTTATAACTAAAGGCATCATTTATAGCTAAATGATTGAGTTACCAATTGTTAGACAACTAGTGGTAGACATTATCACCAGAAGCTTGAAATATTTTACTGTGTTTAGTTGCTGATAATATAAATGAGATTCCTGGGCATCTATTCCAAAGAGGTGAGGCATGATTATTATACGTATGTGGCATTATGGGTAATTGCAGTTTTTAACATTAGCAATGTTAACATGTTTAGCTGGGAAGTATCTCCAGGTTGATAACAGTTTTTAAAAAAATTGTATGTATTGTTGTTATATTACAATTGTTTAATTTTATCCTCATTGCTCTCCCCTGAATTTTGAAAGTAATTACTTGATTTTAGTAAGTGCAATGTTGGGGCGTATTGGCATCTGAGGTCAAAAGGACAGTGAGTAAATCATATGAAGCCAGTTTATTGATCATTGAGTCACTGGGCTCTTAATCCATAGTATCACCAGCTCCTTGTCTGGATTACATGTGCCTTGTGAAATACAGTGATACTCATTTTTAAAAACTTTATTTTGAAATAATTTTAGGCTTACAGAAGAGTTGCAAAGATATTACAGAGAATTCCCATATACTCATAGCTTTCTCTAATGTTAACATTTTATGTACCCAAGTTACAATAATCTTTTACTAGTTGAGCACTAATGGTCACTATGATACATTGAAAAGTATGGATTTTTGGATTCTGACAAACTTGGAATCAGGTACTATATATACTTTCTAGTTATAAGACAATCTCAAACAACTTAATTCTCTGTAAAAATGAGGTACCATCTTTCTTGCAGGGTCCTTGTGACATTAAACATTTTATAAAGATGGAATCATTTTGAAAAGTTTTGGTACATAATAGATGTGTAATAAATATTCATTCCCCCTCACCTCCATCCCTCACTACTTTCTTAGCACCTCCTTTTCCTTTCTTTGTTCATGTTATTGAATAATGACACTTTTATCCTGACTGCATTTCTGCATTCCCAGTTCTCCAGTTCTAGCATTTTCTGATGCTGGAGGAAGAGGTAACATTTTCAACCTTAGTAATGTCCAGCCTCTTGTCTGATTAAGCCTTACCATTCACCAACCTAAATTTAAAGTGCAGAATGTTCCCACATCAATATCAATAGCAAGGACTGGGAGAAATTATAAGGAAAAATGAAACCAACTGTAGGTTGTAGAATGAGTGGTGTATGTGGGTGTGTGTATTTGTGTAGGGCAGTAACCAGATAAGGATATAACCTCTGAAAAACAAGTCAAGTCCCTCTGTACTTGAACACTGCAAGGGATTCCTAGTACATGAAGTTCAAGACCCTGGATCCAAATAATCCATTGTAGCCAAGAGGGACTGAAATCCTTAATGGGCTAATCTACTCTGGTCATTTACTCTGATGAATGTCCACAGGGAAGAGAAACAGTACAATACTGGCACCATTTCACCCCTCAACAAAAATCTACTTAAAGCCAGATGCCTGGTAGCCATATGACAGACGCTCTGCCCTGAGGAGGGGGCTCCCCTTGGGGATCCAGGAGAGGCATGCGATTATGCTGCACGCCTGCTCCTGAGCTTAATGGGCAGGCTGGGAGAGAGAGACGGAGCCCTGAACATCTTGGAGGTGACACCCTCTGGGCCATAAGTGGTCCAAATAGGATTTTGCCTCAGCTTGGCAGCTGTCCCATGGCAGCAGCCCTTTTTGCCATATGGGGGAGTCATATTTGGCATCAAATTGGGATCCGCAGGCGAGTAGAAACCCCATTCTCCATGTGAGAGTGTGGATGAGAGGCCTAATTTGAGAGAGAGAGAGAGAGAGAGAGAGAGAGAGAGAGAGAGAATGGGCACTGTCAATCTCTAATTGTGTCTTAAATATACATATTTTTAATTCAAGGACTCGTTCTGGTCTCCAAGCTACATTAGGAGAGTGGAATGAGTGTTAGTTTGTCACTTTGTCACCATAAGGGAGTATAATAAGGAACACACAATAATCAGGGTTGGGCTGGTAAGGAGTTTTCACCAAGAGAAAATGCTTGCCCATGATGGGGGTAGGTTTGTTAGGAAGTCCAGCAGTGTCACTGAAAGGATCACAAAGTGAAAATGTGACCATTGGTAAAAAAAAAAAAATGTAAGTGAGATGTGAGATAGTAGCAGTTCTGTAACAGCTCCACACCCAGCTTTGTAGTGGGCCAGGAAGCATGGGAGCGGACACCAGGCAGTGTTCTTGCCAGCCGTGGCTGTGGCTGGGTCACAGGACCCAAGGGCACCTTCTTTTCCTGAGTGGGAAGGGTGGGCAGAGGGGAATAATCAGGGGCCTGATTTGTTATGGTTAAAGACTGAGTCATTAGCATTCAAATATTCAGTACTTGAAGTTTGCTGAGGTGGCAGAAATACAATCATCTAGACTAAGAGATCAGTGTTAGGAATATTTCAGTTCGTGGATGTAAGATATGTAGGCTTTTATTTTAGAATAGAAATGGTAATGTGTCAATACAAACTATGTGGCCTAGCAGAAAAATGGTTGAGAAACAAGTAACCTGATTTACAATTCTTTTGCTGATTTGCCTCAGTTTCTTTACACACCAGTGGGAATGATAATAACAGCTAACACCTCATTATGATTAGCCATGGGCCAGGTATTTTCTGTATGTAAGTACTATTATCATCTTCTTCATTTTATAATGAAGGAGATGAGATCTGAGTTAAGTGACTTGCTAAATGTCACACAGTAGTAAATGACCATTTGGACCTGGGTCACCTGACTCCAGAGCATATATACAGTACATATGTACATATATTCAACTCCCCCCATACTATCCTCTATATTTACCTCAAAGGGTGTGGCAAGGATGAAATTATAGAATAGAAAGGAAGAGACTAGTTTTGAGATGGCTGCTAGAATGGAAAGAGCCTGCCTTTTAAAGATTAACAAAGGTGGATTTGAATCCTATAGTTGCTAACCTTGTAACTGAGCTACAGAAAACTTGCTTATTATTTTTGGTTCTATCATTTAAAATGGAAATTGTAATGCCTATTTTTCTGGTTCTTGGAAGATGATATATATGATATGTATTATATGTTATATATATAAATATATATATATATATATTTTTTTCTATATACTTCAATTTGTAGTAGGAACTCAACATTTGATAGCTATGATTGCTTTCTCCTACTTTTATATGTTAGTCTTGAGGACCTGGACTAAGTTTATGTATCTTTTTTGTATCCTACTTTAATTATCATTGGATTGAGTACAAAGTTTTCACTGAGCTATTAATAATAATGGCTATCACTTAATTGGAGCTTGCCATGGGCTAGGTGCTATTCTAGGCTTTTTGCATATATTAACTCACTTAACCACCACAAGATAAAGAAAATACTCTCAGTGTCCTGATTTCACAGATGAGGAAGTGACATTCACAGTCATACAGTTTGTGACAGAGCTGGGATTTAAAACCAGCAGTCTAGTTAGTTCTTCATTGCTATGCTGTTGGACATAGATTCATAAGATCATAGACTTGGAAGAAGAAGTTTTATAGTTCAGCCTTACACTGCACAGTGAGAATTACTTGCTTAATATTTCTGAGAGATGCTTAATCAGCTTCTACTTCTTGATCTGTAGTAATAAGGTGCTCTATGGCCCGGTGAGGCAACCCTTTCAATTGCTGCGACTCTTTTTTTTTTTTTCCCCCCTCCCCACCGATCCCCTCCCGCCCCTGCTATGTGACTCTTAACAGCTTTCTAATGTTGAGCAGAAACCAGCTTTACCTCCTCCTTCTCCATTGGTCTTCCAGTTTTTTAGAGCAAGGTTAGCTTGCTCTTCAACATGATGTTACCTCCTTTTTTCTGAGCTAGAACGTTTTCCTCAATGGTGACTCATTATCTCGGTTGACCCTCTGATTGTTTTTCTTGTGTATGATAGTAAAAACATGACAAAAGTATTGCCCGTCAACAGTGAGTTATTCTCTTTTCAATGCAGGTTAAGATTGCATTGGCTTTTTGGACAACCTTATCACACAGTTGGCTCCTATTGGCTTTAGGTAACTATAACTCCTGTTTATTAATCTGCTCGGGCTATTTCAGCAAAATACCACAGACTAGGTGGCTTAACCAAAGAAAATTTATTTTCTCAGTTCTGGAGCCTAGAAATCCATGCTTAATATTCTCAACTGGTTTGGTATCTAGCGAGAACTCTCTTCCTGGCTTGCAGTCTCCTCCTTGCTATGTGCTCACATGGCCCCTCCTTGATGTGTGTACATAGGGGAGAGAGAAAGCTTCTGTATGTTTTTGTCTTTTATTAAGACCCATCCTCATAACTTCACTTAATCTTTTTTTTATATGATTTAATTTTTTTTTTATATTTTATTTTATTATTTTTAGAGAGAGGCAGAGAGGGAGAGAGACATCAATGTATGGTTGCCTGTCACCTGCCTCCAGCCACAGATCTGACTGGAGACCTGGTTTGCAACCTGGTTATGTGCCCTGGCTGGGGAATCGAACCTGCGACCTTTGGGTTCGCAGGCCAGCACCTTACCCACTGTGCTACCAGCCAGGGCCTAAAAAATTTTTTTTAATTTAATTTTATTATTGTTGTATTACATCCCTTTTTACTCCCCTCTGTCTCCTTCCCCACCCACCTACTCCCCTCCAAAGTCAATCCCACCTATTGTCCATGTCCATGGTTCCTCCATACTAGTTTTTTGACTAAACTGCTCCCTTTCTTTGCCTTTTCCTCCCCCTCCCCCCGTTCCCCTCCCCCTCTGCCCACTGAAGGTCTATTCACTGTGTTCATGTATCTGGTTCTGTTTTGCTCATTGTTTGTTTTGTTCATTATTGTCCTGTAATGGGTGAGATCGTATGGTATTTGTCTTTCATCGACTGGCTTATTTCACTAAGCATAATACTTTCCAGTTCCATCCATGTTGTTGCAAAGGGTAGGAGTTCCTTCTTTCTTTTTGCAATGTAGTATTACATTGTGTAAATGTACCAAAGTTTTTTGATACCTTCATCCACTGATGGGCACTTAGGCTGTTTCTGGCTCTTGGCTATTGTAAATAGCACTGCTATGAACATAGGGGTACATAGGTTCTTATGAATTGGTGTTTCAGGGTTCTTTGGGTATAGTCCTAGTAGTGGAATTGCTGGATCAAAAGGCAGTTCCATTTTTTGTTTTTTAAAGAAAGTCCATACTGTTTTCCATAGTGGCTGCACCAACCTGCATTCCCACCAACAGTGCACCAGGGTTCCCTTTTCCCCACATCCTCGCCAACACTTGTTTGTTGATTTGTTGATGATGGCCATTCTGACAGGTGTGAGGTGGTATCTTATTATGGTTTTAATCTGGATCTCTCTGATGGCTGAGAGATCCTGAGATGTTGAGATGCTGAGATGTTGAGCATTCTTTCATATGCTTTTCTATAGGTCCAAATACTACATTATTGGGGTTAGGGCTTCAACATATGAATTTTTTCAGGCACAAAATTCTATGACCATAGGGGTGTGACTGGGTGCTGGAGACCTGTGGTGGAGAACTGAGGGAAAGGGCCATAGCCACTTAATCTTGGGCTACAGGGCAGTGTAGAAAGAGTCAAAACTGCCCCTTCTCCCTTCAGGGGCTGTCCTACTTGCCTATGTAATCCCACCAAGCCTCAGAAGTTCTTCTTTCTTGGTTTTGAATAGCTGTGACACTGACAATGTGGGGCCAGAAAGACAGACAGATGAAATCTGTTATTCCATCAATAACTGAGCTTCAGGCCCAGGGATTTCCCCATCTATCTCATATTGGGCATTTTGCCTTCCTGTCATAGGAAACAGATGCAGAGAGGACAGGTTGTAAGCTGGAGTCCTTAATGATAAGGGCAAAAGAAACCCTCCCAGGATCTTCAGTGCTGGCAGGGTGACTGTGGAGACCTGCCAGAGAAATCTTAGCAGCCCTTGCAGAGAGGTTAGGGAGATACACTGCTTCTGTGACCCAGCCGGATTCAGCCCAGCAGAGAGTGATGACAGGGCAAACAAGGCATATGCCCATTAGGATTCTCTAGTCTAGATTGTAAGTGCTAGAAAATCTAATCTAACTACCTTAAACAAGAGGGAGCGTATTAGTTCACATAAAGTGCGCAGGTAGGCTGAGCTTCCAGTGTGGTTTGGTTCAGTGCTCAAATGCTGTCTCTGGGATCTGTCTCTGGGCTTGCTTTGTCTGGGTTTCAGCTTGACTGACTTGCTCTGTGGTTTCATATCATTTTACCACCAATTCCAGAGGAGGACTAAACACGTTTCCTTGGCAAGCCCAATAGGGATTCCCCCTGCAGCTAGGGTTGGAGTCAATTCCATGGAAACCACATGGGTAGGGAACAGTAGAAGGTGGTTTCCCAAAGGAAAATTTGGATATTCTTTTCCAAAAGTAAACTTTGGACCTCTGAGAAATGTTGGAAATGGCTATTGGACAGAAGCAATATATATTTATTACAGACCTCTGACATGGTCCCTGAAACAAATCTTCAGTCAATGTTACTGGAATGTCCCTGTGAATTGTGAATAAGGTGTCACTTTCTTTTCATACTCTTTTTATAGCAACTCTGTTTTTATATACTGAAGTATAAGACTATACTTGCCTTAGATTATCCCTCGTTTATAGCTGAGAATTCCTCTAGGGCTTCGCCATCTGTAGCTATCCATCTAAAAAAACTTATTGAATGTCTACTGTGTGCCACGGGATGCTAGATGCTGGGGATTTTACAGTAGAGGAGGGAGAGGTGGTTGCTGCCCTCACAGGACTTTCAGTTCTGTGTTCCAGTCTCTTCATCAGGTTGCCGTGCTGGTGCTTGCCTGTCATGTCGTGCTCTGATTTCTACACAGCCACTAGGCTGTGGCTGCCCCCACTACCACTCTGCCTTGCCCAATTTTTTATTATACTGTGCCACAGAGAGTAGGATATCCCTTTAATTCTGCACAGCATGGTGGAGGCTGTATATGTTCTCATATGGGCAGGGTAGTACTTGTCACAATTGTCATAAGTTATCTGTATATTTATTGGTTTAATATCTTTCTTTAGGCTATTCATACAGTAGCAACTATGTCTGTCTTACTTGTTACTGTTTTCCCTTGTTTAGCACAGTGCCTGGAGCATATGAGGAATTGAAATTCTTGAAAGATCTGTTAGATTTTCAGGATTAACAAGACTATTTAAGATGAAGGAATAATAAAAAGATGCAAAGAAAAAGTATCTTGACCTAGCAAATAGAATTTAGAATTTAGGACCAGACAGCTTTCCTGGTAAATTCTACTAAAATTCAAGAATGAATATCAATCTTTTTTAAACTCTTTCAAAAATTATCAGAGGAGGTAACTTTTCTAAACTCATTTTACAAGGTCAGCATTACCCTGACACCAAAACCAGACAAGGGTGCTGCAAGAAAAGAGTATTATAAGCCAATACCCTGATGAACATAGATGCAAAACCGTCAACAAAATATTAGCAAACAAAATTTAACAATACAGTAGAAGGATTATAAACACCCTTGCCAGGTGGCTCAGTTGGTTAGAGCATTGTCTTGATATGTTAAGGTTGTGGATTCTATCCCTAGTCAGGGCATATACAAGAATCAATCAATGAATACATCTGTAAGTGGAACAAAAACATCAATGTTTCTCTCTCTTGCTTTCCCCTTCCCCCCTTTCTCTAAAATTAATTTTAAAAATAAAAAAAAGATAAATAAAAAGATCCATGATCAAGTAGGATTTATTCCAGGGATGCAAGGCTGGTTCAATATACACAAATCTGTCAATATGATATACACATTAACAAAATAAAATATAAAAATTTTATAATCATCTCAATAGATGCAGAAAGAACATTTGACAGACTTCAATGTCCATTTATGATAAAAAGTCTTAACAAAGCAGGTATAAGGGGAACATACCTAAACATGATAAAGGTCATATATGAGAAGCCCACAGCTAACAGCATATTCAATGATGAAAAGATCAAAGCTTTTCTTCTAAGTCCAGAAAGTAGACTAGGATGCTGATTCTTGCAGTATTAGGAGTTATAGCCAGAGTATTAATTAGACAAGGAAAAGAAAGAATCCTGTGCAGTGTGGCTTAGATGGTTAGAGCATATCCCATATACCATAAGGTCATGGGTTCAATTCCTGGTCAGGGCACATATCTGGATTGTGGGCTTGATCCCTGGTCAGGGTGCATAAGACATAGCAATGGATTGATGTTTCTCTCTTATTCCATCTCTCTCTCTCTCTCTCTCTCTCTCTCTCTCTCTCTCTCTCTCTGTGTCTCTCTCTCTCTCTCTTTTTTTTTCTCTCTCTCTTTCTCTCTCTCTCTTCCTCTCTTTCTCTCTCTTCCCCTCCATTTCCCTTTCTCTCTAAAAACAGTGAAAAATGTTCTTGGGTGAGGATAAAAAAAAAAAGGAAGGAATGAAAGAAGAAAGAAAAAAATGCATCTGAATTGAAAATGAAAGAGTAAAACTGTCACTATTTGCAGATAACATGATATTATATATAGAAATCCTAAAGAATTCATTAAAAAAACTATTGGAACTAATAAACAAAATTAGTTAAGTTATGGAATACAAAATTAATACACAGAAATTCTATTGCATTTCTATACTCTAATAAAGAGCTATCAGAAAGAGAAATTAAGAAAACAATTTACTGTTACAATTATATCAAAAAGAATCAAATCTCTAGGAATAAATTTAACCAAGGAGGTAAGTGACCTTGATATTGAAACTATAAGATATTAAAGAAAGAAATTGAAGAAGATACAAAAATAAAAATATATTCCGTGATCATGAATTTGAAGAATTAATTAACATCATTAAAATGTTTACACTACTCAAAGCAATCTATAGATTCAATGTAATTCCTATCAAAAGCCCAGTGGTATTCTTCACAGAAACAGAGCAAAAAATACCACATTTTAAAAATGGAACCATAAGATTCCTAGTAGCCAAAATAATCTTGAGAAAGAACAACAAAGCTGGATGCATCATGAGTCCTGATTTTAAATAATATTACAAAGCTATAGTAATTAAAACAGTATACATAGCTCTTCCAGGAACAGCGTCATAGGCATTCACAATGGTCCAGCGTTTGACGTACCATTGGAGGCTGTCCTACAATACAGCCTCTAACAAAACTAGGCTGCCCCGAACCCCTGGCAATAGAATTGTTTACCTTTATACCAAAAAGGTTGGGAAAGCACCAAAATCTGCATGTGGAGTGTGCCCAGGCAGACTTCGAGGAGTTCGTGCTGTGAGACCTAAAGTTCTAATGAGGTTGTCTAAAACAAAAAAGCATGTCAGCAGGGCCTATGATGGATCCATGTGTGCTAAATGTGTCCGTGACAGGATCAAGCATGCTTTCCTTATTGAAGAGCAGAAAATTGTTGTGAAAGTATTGAAGACACAAGCACAGAGTCAGAAAGCAAAATAAAAATGAAGCTTTTTTGAGTAAAAAAAAAAAACCAAAAAACAAAACCAAAAAACAAAAAAACAGTACGTATAGATCAATGAAAACAGGCACATAGATTAATGAAACAGAATAGAGAGTCCATGAGTAAAGTCACACGTATAAGATCAATTTATTTATGACAAGGGAGCTAAGAATATGCAATGGGGAAAGGGCAGTCTTTTAAATAAATGATGCTGGGCAAATTGGACAGCCACATGCAAAAGAGTGAAAATGGACCACTGTCTTACACCATATATAGAAATTAACTCCAAATGCATTAAAGACTTGAATATAAGACCTAAAACTAGGAAACTTCTAGAAGAAAAGAGGCAATAAACTCCTTGACATAGGTCTTGCTGATGATTTTTTGAATCAGATACCAAAGGCACAAGCAACAAAAGCAAAACTAAACAGGTTGGACCACATCAAACTAAAAACCTTCTGCACAACAAAGAGAATGATCAATAAAATGAAAAGGCATCATACTGAATGAAAGAAAATATAAATCATATATCTGATAAGGGGCTAATATTCAAAATATATAAAATAAATAATTTATATAACTCAATAGCAAAAATCCCAAAGAAAAAAACAAAAATACCTTAACAATCCAATTAAAAAATGGGCAGAAGATTTGAATAGACATTTTTCCAAAGACAGCATACAGATGGCCAACAGATACCTAAAAAGATGCTCAATGTTACTAATCATCAGGGAAATGCAAATCAAACCACAATAAGATCACCTCATACCTGTTGGAATAGATATTAGCAAAAAGACTAGAAATAACAAGTGTTAGTGAGAATGTAGAGGAGGAAAGGGAACTTTTGTGCACTGTTGGTGGGAATGGTGGGAATGTAAACTAGTGCAGCCAGTATGGAAAACAGTAGGGAGGTTCCTCAAAAATTAAAATAGAACTATCTTATAATGCAGCAATTCCACTTCTGGGTATTTAGCTGAAAAATATGAAAACCATAATTCAAGGAGATATAAGCAACCTGATGTTTGGTGCAGCATTATTTACAATAGATAAGATATAGAAACAGTATAACCATTCCTTGATAGATTAGTAGATAAATAAAATGTGATATACATTCACACAATGGAATATTACTTACCATAAAAAATGAAGAATGTAAAAAAAAAAATGAAGAATGTTTTGCAATTTGTGACAATCTGGGTGAATCTGAAGGGCATTATGCTAAGTAAAATACATCAGAGAACGATAAATACCATATAATCTCTCTTATACTAGGACTATAAAAATAATTAATTAAAAAACCATGTTCATTGTTCACGAACAGATTGATGGTTGCCAGAGGGGGTGAAGAAATGGAGTAACTTCTTGTGGTTTAATTTTTAGTCTAAATAAATTATAATTAAAAAAAATTAATTTAATTTATTGAGGTGACATTGGTTAATAAAATTATATAGGTTTCAGGTATATAATTCTATAATAAATCATCTGTATATCATATTATGTTTATCCTCCCCAACTCCAGTCTCCTTCTATCACTGCTTATATCCTCGTTTATCATCTTCTACTTCCTCCACCCTCCTTTCTTTCTGGTAATCACCATAGTGTTGGCTGTGTCTATGAGGGTTTTTTTTGTTGTTGTTGTTAAATCTCTAATGGGCAGTGAGGAAATTAACAACCAGTAGAAAAGCTGAGTTCACTGAACAAAGGTTTCTGTGTAGATTTCGTCTCTATTAAGTGACTATAAAGAGAAACTTAAATTTGAATAGAAAGTATTCTACTATTATTCCACATCTGGTTGCTATTTGCATTCCTTTGTTGAATTTCTATCTTATTTGAATCATAAGCTTTCTAGCAGGTGTACATTGAATACTTTTATTTTATGGTCAAGACAGAATAAGAGGCCAAGTATACTGATCATCTATTTGCTTGTTTTCTTTGCTTGATATATTTGTTGCCTTGTCTTGATTTGTAAGAATTACCTGAGAAAAATAGGAATTTTGTTATTTATATAGAAAACATAGAGAAATTATTGTTATTTCTGATGAGATAAATAACTTTATACAATGTATTTTAATCTCAAAAATAGTATCCTGGTGCAATCACTATGCTATAACAAAACAGCATAGATTGCCATGGCTTAAACAAACAGAAATTTATTTTCTCACAGTTCTGAGGTTGAGAAATCTAAGATCAAGGTGCTGATAGGTCCACTTCCCAGTGAGAGCTTTCTTTCTGACTTGTAGACAGTTGCATTTTTGCTGTGTCTTCAAATGGCAGAGAGAAAGCTCTCCAGTGTATGTTCTTATAAGTACACTAATTCTGTTTGTTTAGGTCCGTATCCTTCTGGCTTCATTTAACCATAATTACCTCCTTATAGGCCCTGTCTTCAAATATAATTGCAGTGAGGATCAAGGCTTCAATGTAGGAATTTCAGGAGGCATTATTTCAGAGTTGCTACCTTTAAAGCACATAGCTCTAGGATCTCTTCAGGTACCTTTCTAATGTTCACCTGCCTAGTTTCCTGCATGCTTGTCTGTGGCAGAAACCAGCTGACCATACCCTGGAGTGCTCTGAGTATGTTTAGCCATAAGAATCTACGCGTACCTCTGCCAAGACCCAGAAAGAGAACAACGTTCTCCTTCCAGTGTAAGGCTGACTTTCTCATATTGTCCCTGTATTTTATTTGTCTATCTCATCCAAGGACTGAGACTGTCCACTGCCTTTAGGAGAAATTACCTGGAGTTCTTTGTAGTTCTCTTGGAGTTGTTTGTAGTTTTCTTTGAGCTCAATGAGCTCATTGAGCTTCTCTATCATCATTATTTTGAATTCCCTGTCTGGTAGGGAGCTTGCCTCTAATTGATTTGCACTCTTCCTGGGGATTCCTCCTTTCCATTTGCTGAGGGTTTATTTATTTGTCTCCCCATTTTAGGTGGCTCTTGTTTGTTTCTGCTTCTTAGATTGGTCTGCTTTGACTTACTGTCTTAGTGGTGTGACCTTCTGTGGTGTAGAGGTGCACTTTTTTTATTTCCTGGATCTGTGCATGAAATTATTATCTGCTTGCTCCTCTGTCTGAGTGTCCAACAGGCCAGGGGCCTTTAGGAGAAATTTATCCTTAATCCATAGCTTCCCTCTGAATAAAAGGGCAAAATTGAAAAAAAAAATCTCTTAGGACCACTCAAACTCAACACCAAATTAAAATCTTCTCTACCCCATGGACATGGACAACAGGTGGGATTGACTTTGGGGGGAATGGGTGGGTGGGGAGGGGGACAGAGGGGAGCAAAAAGGGGATGGATGTAATACAACAACAATAAAATTAAAAATAAAAAATCTTCTCTACCAAACCCAGTACTTATATTTAAAAAATTGAAGCATCTACATTTAGGTTATTTCACATTATTCTTCAAGAAAAACTGATAGGTGTAATCAAGGGTTCATTTGGATGTCTTTTTCAAAACAAAGGTTCCTTCCACCCCAAAGAGAATTCAAGTCCTGCAAATGGGCAGATAAAATTGCTTTTTACATTTAGATGACAGCCTTCCTTCCACTACCTCCTTCCCTTAGATTTTACCCATCAAGGCTTGGAATATCTGAGGGGTGGCCAGAACTCACTTTATCCTTACATTGCCTGAGTCTGGTACTGAAAATCACGTAGTGCAGTATTTTAGCCTCTGAAACTAGCCCTCTATATCTCTTAACCTTTGTGGCCCGAATAAAGGGCAACACTCCTAAAACTGCCAGAAATGTGTTTTCTGGGTGAAACTAGGAATACTATTTGGAGCATAGTATTTTTTTGTTTTGAAAGCCCTCTGGGTCATAGAGCTGTAATTTATTTATTTACTTATTTATTTTCATAGAGCTATAATTTAAAAACCAACTCCTGATTGCTTGCAATAGCCTTGAATTATTGGTAAAATAAATGAAATATAAATACTTCAGCTGAGTTGTGTTTTCTTTATTAATGGAAAAGAATGTTTCTTGAGAAAGACAAACATTTAGAAGTGTGTTCTTTTTTTCTTCTACCCTAATTGATTGATTGGTCTAGAATTTCTTTGCAGAGTATTTAACATAACTATTAAAGTGTCCCATAGTTCAATGAAGAAACCACCTAGAGTAAAATATAATTTCCAAGTTGTTGAGTCAGGCTGTTATTTATTTATTTATTGATTGATTGATTGATTGATTGGCAGTAATGGTAGAAATAATAAGTAACATTTACATACTGCTTTATAGTTTACAAAAATGTCTGGTGGATTAGCATTAAGTCTCTTTTAGGGATGAGCACTCTGTTCAAGCCCAAGCTAGTAACTCCAAATCTCATCATTCAAGTAATTAGTGGGTGTTTGTGGTAAGGCTAGGGTGTAGTTTTGCCTTTTCTCACCCCAGTGTTGCCTCCGCTTCTATTAGGTTACTCCATTCTCTCTGCTCCGGCACTACCTGTCCCCACCATTTATGGAGTTTTGCTGCCCATGGGGCCAAAAAGCAATGGGGATCTTTTTTCACAGGTGAGGAAAGAGCTGATTGTGAGATAACCATATTATGAGACTGAACACATAACTATAACTTCTGTAATCATCTTGGCTCACCTTCCGCCATAGATGGGTATTGGCTAGTACATACATACCCATTTGATGCCACCAGATTCCGAGGTCCACTGTTGGCAAATGCTGAACTTAACAAAGTTAGGAATGTTGGATCAGGAAATTAGTTCCTGAGTAGACCAAGGGAGGTTTTAGGACCTGGGAGCACTGACTGATCTCAGGGATGTGGTGATGAGATAGAGATGACAGGGTTTGCTCTGCAAACACTTTTCATCTAGCACCATCCCTTGGATCATCTCCCGCTGTGTATCTCTTGCAGAGCAGGAGAGACTCAGGCTTTGTAACCACTGGCCCTTCTGCTCAGAGAGCTCTCAGAAAAACTGCTCCTTCCCTTGGGTTTCAGCCAAACAGAAGGTCCGTTGTGACCTCTGATTTCCTATTGCTGAGGGAGGAAAGAGGAAGGCTCTGAGTTGTGGAGAGTTCATCAGGCCCTTCTAGGAAGCAGGGATTCTGATTTGTTCTCGAAGGGCAGATTGTTGTCCCTCATTTGCATACTAATAAAAATAGTCTCCAGTAGTAGTAAGAGTTTTTTCTACTATACCTTATTTTAATTCCTTTGAATTATTTCATTAGTATGTTTATTTCACGGCTTGTTATTTTGATGGGCTGTGTTTCTTTGTGCTGAGTTTTGGATACATGTATTTAGACAGGTGTGCTAATGTTTTCATACATATACAGGTTGGGACAAAAGTAGGTTTACAGTGGTTTATATGGAAAATAATGCAATAATTAATAAAAAATTATACAAGAATAAACTCTGTTTTGTGTATTCACAACTGTAAACCTACTTTTGCCCCACCCAGTATTCACTGACTACAGAATGTATTTTCTCCTTTGGAGTTGCTCTTATTGGAAGAATGTTTCTTCATATGTTGTTCATGGTCACATGAACCTGCATTTAGCTCTTTGTAACTGGTTTCTCTTTGAACCTATACTCCTCTTATACTCTTGTATATATCATTAAATAAACCTTCCCTGTGTTCTCCAAGGGAAGCCATGAATAAAAAATAAATGCAAAAAAGAGGAAATTTCAATATGCTCTTATTCACTTTCTCAAACAATCATTGAAATCTTCACCACAGAAAGAAAACATTGCTTGTGAGGATGGAGGAATTCGTCTGTGTTTTCAGTTTATTTTATTGGCTTTGCTTTGGTCATTCTCTCAAACTCACTGTCATTTCCCCCAAGCTACCCAGTATCAGCTTAGTCCTCTCTTTCAACTAGTTATCTGGCTTTTCCTGCTGTGTTTCTGACATCTGAAACATGACTTTGAACCTTGAGGATGTCAGTCTCTTAAAATGTGATTTTGAAGGGCAGAGAAAGTTTAACCTATGGTGAAGTGCCTAGGATTGCTGAATGGATTAGGTTTACTGCTCTATTCCGAGTTCTACTGGCTTCTTTCATTAGTGTCTGTGTCTGTGTCTGTGTCTGATACCTTAATATAGGACTAGGTTGGAGAAGCTTGTATTTAACTTTCATTAGCATTTGAGCTTCCTCAGCAGGCTGGGTTTGTTCAATTCTTTAATTGCCCAGTACTATAAATCAGTGCTTTTGCATGGGATACTTTATGTTCTTGGCATATGGACAGATAAGGCACCACATAAGAAGGAACAGGCTAGAAGTACAATTATAGCTCCTCTTATTATTGCTGCCCTAATACTATTGCTACTACCGTTATTGTTGCTGTTACCTGCTGCTTTAACAACACTTACAGCTGCTGCTGGTAGTATTGCTCTTTCTGCTGCTGCTGCTGCTTACCATTCACACCTATGCTAGGTGCTATAGGAATTCAGAAATAAATAATTGTCAAAGACTTCAAGATCTTTATTGTCTACAAAAACTAACCTGAGAAATAATAGCTGGCAAACAAGCACAATAATTAGCACTTATTTAGCACCAATATCTGCCAGATGTGTTACATAATAAACTCATTTAATTATTTGACCTCACTAAGAGATAGGTCTTACTATTAACTCTTTTCAATAGACAAGGAAACTATGTTCAGAAAGGGCTGAGTAACGTGCTCATGATTACTCAGCTGGTAAATGACACAGCTGGGATTTAAACCCAGGTTTTTTGCTCTCTAAAACCTTTGCCATTTTTACTAGGCTGGCTTATAGTCTTTAAATACAGAAAGTATATTTTCCTTTATTATCTCAGGGGATTTCACAGACCATAGTTCCCAGAAATAGCAGAGCACATATCATGAAAAAAACTGAAACACAGAATATGAATGACCCTCAGAGCTAGTTATCAGAACTGAGCCTCAGGGCTCCCAATTCCCACCCCTGTGCTATGTTTCCCTACGGAGCAACAATGTTATACTGACTCTGTATTTATAAAGCAACCCTGAAAATTAGCACAGGCCCAGAGCCTGAAAATTAGTCTAGGGAGACAGAGTTCTAGCAATTATTGAGATTTTACTTCTCTGTATACATGACATGCCGTGTACTCTGTGTAGCCATATTCACCTTCATCAGCAGCACTGCCTTTACAGAGCTTTTGCCCTTGAGCAACATTGGCGTTTATAGCATGGGAACGAGTACCCTGTCTGATGGCTGACCATTTTAGATGTCTGTATATTGCTTTGCTCAACAAGAATTTACTGAACACTTAGCATATGCCTCTCTTCCATGCAGGGTTGGGTTGTAAGTAATTCTGTTTTTCAAATGTTTTAAGAACTGCCATACTATTTTCCAGAATGGCTGGACCAGTTCACATCGCCATCAACAATGTATAAAGGTACCTCCATATCCTCACTAACATTTGTTATCTCTTGTCTTTTTTATAATAGCCATCCTAGCAGGTGAAAGGTAATATCTTATTGTGGTTTTGATTTGCGTTTACTTGATTAGTGATGGTGAACATCTTTTCATACACCTGTTAGCCATTTATATGTCTTTAGAAACATGTCTTTTCAGGTCCTTTGCCCATGTCTAAGGATTATTGGTTTCTTTGCTGTTGAGTTGTAAGAAGTCCTTTTATATTTTGAATATTAACCACATTGGATATATAGTTTGCAAATATTTTCTTCTTTGTTAATTGTTTTCATTGCTGTGCAGAAACTGTTTTAGTTCCATGTAGTCCCACTTGTTTATTTTTGTACATTATCAAAGAAATCATTGCCAAGACCAATGCCAAGGAACATTTCCCTTATATTTTCTTCTAAAAGTTTTACAGTTTCAGGTCTTACTCTCAAGTCTTTGATCCATTTTGATTTCATTGTTCTGTATGGTGTAAAATAAGGGTCTGATTTCCTTCCTTTGCATGTGGATACAGCTTCCTCAACACCATTTATTGAAAAGCTGTTTTTTCCATTTTGTATTTTTGGTGTCTTTGTTCAAAGTTAGTTTACTATATATGTATAGGTTTATTTCTGGGCTCTCTATTTTATTCCATTAACACATCTGTCTGTTTTTATGCTAATATTTTTTTGACTACCATTTTTGTAATATAGTTTGAAATCAAGAAGTGTGATGCCCCCAGCTTGCTCTTCTTTCTCAGTTTTGCTTGAGTTATTTGGGGTCTTTTGTGGTTTCATGCAAATTCTAGGGTTGTTTTTCTATTTCTGTAAAAAATTCATTGGGGAGATCCAAAATGGCTGAGGAGTAAGTGGAGCTACACCAGTGTTCTCCCAGGACCTATCTGGAATTACAACTTAATTGGAGAGAAGTCATCTGGAATAACCAACAGAAAACTAGCTGGAAAGAAGCCTTATAACCACAGACAGAACAGAAGAGGCTGCTTCATCATACCATGACTGGAAGGAAGTGTGGAGATATGAGAGGGCTGGCTGGGCTCCCATGGGTGGCAGCTGAAGGGAAGGAGAAACATCTTAACAGCCAGGGGTTCCACCTGAGAAGGGTGGAACCTGAGAAGTGTGGAACACCCAGCGGGGAGTCCCAGCCCATAGCAAAAAGGCTGAGAGTAAAATAGTAACCAGCTGTGAAAAGCAGAAAGCCCTGAGGTTTTGCCAGCCTGAGAGGAATGGCCAGAGAGAGAGAGAGAGAGAGAGAGAGAGAGAGAGAGAATTCTTAAAGGGACCATGCACACAAATACATTGGCACCCACTTATCCTGGTCTCCAGCAGAGGGAGGGCAAGTGGACTAGAGACATTTAAAAGGTTGGGTAGTGGCTTTGAGGAGAGAAATGAAGGAGTACCAAAGAGATCCCATTGCTGACTCATTCCCCATATAGCAGGCAGACCACTCTTCTCCAAGTGACATCAGCAATAGGGGAAGCAATAGCTCCACCCACAGGAATTAATCTGCCCTGCCCAGTGATACCTAAGCCTGACTACTGATCAAAGATTGATTGGATTAACATGGAAGGAAACAGAAACTGTGGATCTCTGGTAAACTAGAACAGGTTGCCTATGTCCAGCCTGGGACACTAGCTGACATCACCAGGGGTGGGTCCAGGAAGTAAAGATAGTGCACCTTTACAACAGTATGCAAGATGTGGTGGGTGGAGTGACACTCAGCCAGCTATCCAGAGGGAAGCACCCACAAAAGAGCAACACAACAAAAACCCAAGTGTAAACAACCCAAATAAATGGCATAAAAGGCACCCAAAGAGCATCAAGTTCAGGGGATCAAGAAAACTGCACTACTGAATCCCATCAGTGTCCTACCACAGAAGGCTACATTATGAAGACAGGAATTCAAAGTAGATTAATCTAAGAAGCAGAAACAAACAAGAAGAGTCACCTAAAATGGGGATACAAAGAAACACCTCCCTATCCAAAAAGAAAGGAGGAATCCCTAGAAAGAGTGCTAAATGAAGTAGAAGCAAGCAAACTATCAAACTCAGAATTTAAAATAATGATGATAGAGAAGCTCAATGAGCTCAGGTAGCTCAAAGCAAACAACTTCAGGGGAACTACAAAGAACCCCAAGAAAGTTATAAGGAACTTACTAAGAACTACACCAACATTAAAAAGGATATAAAAACTATCAATTAGAGCCAGGAGGAAATGAAGAATACAATTTCCAAATTGAAGAACATAGTAGAAAGTATCAAAAGCAGGCTAGAGAAAGCAGAGGATCTGGTCAGTGAGATGGAGGTCAACATAGAAAAAAATTACCAGAGTAAAATTGCAGGAGACTGAAAAAAAAAATGAAGAGGTTTTAAGGGAGCTTCAGGACAACATGAAATGTGATAATAGCCACATCATAGGGATACCAGAAGGAGAAGAAAAGGGGCAAGGGAAAGGAAACCTTATCAAAAAAGTAATGGCAGAAAACGTCCCTAACTTGAGGAGAGAAAAAGTCTCCCAAGTTTAGGAAGCACAGAGGGTCCCCAGGAAGATGAACCCAAACAGGCCCAATCCGAGACACACCATAATTAAAATGGCAAATTCCAAAGACAAAGAGAGAATCCCAAAAGCAGCAAGAGAGAAATAGCTAATAATATACAGGGGGGCTCTGATAAAGGTTATCAGCTGATTTCTCAACAAAAACACTACAAGCTAGAAGAGAATGGCAAAAAATATTCCAAGCAATGAAAAACAAAGGTCTGCAACCAAGACTACTCTACCCAGCAAGGCTCTCATTCAAATTGGAAGGTGAAATAAGCAGTTTCCCAGATAAAAGAAGGCTAAAGGACTACATCTCCACCAAACCAACATTGCAAGAGATGCTAAAGGGTCTGCTTTAAGAAGATGAAGAAACAAGCCCTGGCTGGTGGCACAGTGGATAAGTCACCGGCCTGTGAACCCAAAGGTTGCTGGTTTGATTCCCAGCCAGGGCACATAACCAGGTTGCAAGCCAGATCTCCAGCCAGGTCTGTAGCTGGGAGTGGGTGAAAGACAACCATACATTGATGACTTTCTCCTTCTCTGCCTCACTCCCTCTCCCTTTCTCTAAAAATAGTAAATAAAATCTTAAAAAAAAAAAAAAAAAAAAAAAAAAAGAAGATGAAGAAACAGAGAGACAGAGGCACACAGGTCAAAGGGGAAAAATGGCAATGAATAAGTACCTATCAAGGTGGACTAAATGCACCTATCTTATCATGATATAAGATGCCATTTTGCTTGTGTTTGTAAATAATTTATGACAAAAATGTGAAATCATATTGTGCATCTTCTCTGACCATAATGTTATGAAACTAGAAATCAATCACAGGAACCTTGAAAAATATTAAAAAACATGGAAAGTAAATAACATCTTATTAATCAATGAATGGGTCAACACAGGATCAAGGAAGAAATAAAAAGATACCTTGAAGCAAATGAAAATGAGGATACAACAACCCAAAATCTGTGGGATACTGGGAAAGCAATCCTAAGAGGGAAAGTCATAGCTTTACAAGTATATCTCAAAAAAAAAAATAAATAAATAAATAAAATAAAATAAAATAAAATAAAAAATAAGACAAGAAAAAGCTCAAATCAACAATCTAACTTTACACTTTAAAAAAATTGAAAAAGAACAATAAACAAAACCCAAAGTATATAGAAGGAAGGAAATAATAAAGATTGGAGCAGAAATAAACAAAATAGTCTAAAAAAATAATACACTAGTTTGCAATGTTATCTATTTTATATGACTGTTAGTTCTATCTTACATATTTTTCGAAATTAAAACCCAAAACTTTAAAAAATCTTTAAATAGCGCAAAATCTTCTGATTCAAAGGTTATAGCAAGGACATTATATTCAATGGCAGAACTGTGGCATTTTGGTCACTTTCTCTAAGGTCCTCAGAACAAAGAGCAGAGTCATTTCAGTAACAAGCACAGACAGGAGCAAAGAGCACAGCACCTGAGACAGAGCACCACTCACACTGCGGAGGAGCAGAAGGAGGCATGAGCACCAGGGAGCAGGGACTTACTGCCCACATTCAGGGCTTTGCAGAAAAGTTGGACAAGATCAGTCAATCTGCAAAGCCACTTATGTGGAGGTCCCTTGTACACTTTTTTTAAAAAAAATTTATTGTTGTTGTATTACATCCATCCCCTTTTTGCTCCCCTCTGTCCCCCTCCCCACCCACCCATTCCCACCAAAGTCAATCCCACCTGTTGTCCATGTCCATGGTTCCTTTATACTAGGTTCTTGTCTAAGCTGCTCCCCTTTCTTGCCTCTGCCTCCCCCCTCCCCCCAACCCCTTTTCCCCTGACGGCCTATTCATTGTATTCATATACTTGTTTCTGTTTTGCTTGTTGTTAGTTTTGCTCATTATTGTCCCGTAATGGGTGAGATCATATGATATTTGTCCTTAACTAACTGGCTTATTTCACTAAGCATAATACTCTCCAGTTCCATCCATGTTGTTGCAAAGGGTACAAGTTCCTTCTTTCTTTCTGCTGTATAGAATTCCATTGTGTAATGTACCAAAGTTTTTTGATCCAATCATCCACTGATGGGCACTTAGGCTGTTTCCAGCACCTGGCTATTGTAAATAGTGCCACTATGAACATAGGTGTGCATAGGTTCTTATGAATTGGTGTTTCAGGATTCTTTGGGTATAGTCCAAATAGTGGAATTGCTGGATCAATAAAAATGGTAGTTCCATTTTTAGTTTTTTAAGGAAACCCCATACTGTTTTCCACAGTGGCTGCACCAGCCTGTATTCCCACCAACAGTGTATGAGGGTTCCCTTTGCCCTGCATCCTCGCCAACACTTGTTGTTTGTTGATTTGCTGATGATTGCCATTCTGACAGGTGTGAGGTGGTATCTTATTGTAGTTTTAATTTGCATCTCCCTGATGACTAGTGATGTTGAGCATTCTTTCATATGCCTCTGGGCCCTTTGTATATCTTCCTCAGTGAGTTGTCTGTTCAGGTCCTTTGCCCATTTTTGAATTGGGCTGTCTGTCTCCCTGGTGTTGAGTCACATTAGTTCTTTATATATTTTGGAGATCAGACCCTTGTCTGAGGTATCATTGGCAATTATGTTTTCCC
>PVIW01013858.1:0-25499 GCA_004026585.1 Noctilio leporinus | reverse complement strand
TGTCTGTGTGAGGAAAATGGGGATAAAAGCCTAAATAGGAACAACTTAGCATTGCTACTGGATATACAGATGGTGATGGCAAACATTTAGAACACATTTTTCACAAAGACAAAATTTAAAACCCAGAGCAAACATCTATTCTCAGAGGAAGTATAATTTGGAGCTATTCAAGAATTGCAGAGAAATGCATTTTCACAAAGATCAAGATGTTATTTTTGTATACTATTATCACTTAGACAACTGTTTCATTTGATGTAATCAGTTTTAAAAAGTCATGGAAAAAGCAACTGAAGTCCTAGAAAACAGAAATGTAATTTTAAACTATCCAATAAAGCTGGAGGAGGAAGGGGAGTTTGACTAAAGTTCTTTTTGTTTAAAATTTTCAGTGATGTATATAGTGCAAAATGCCATATTAAAGAGGGGAATGTGGAGTACTGAAAAAAAAAAAAAAAAAAAAAAAAGGGATGTATTTGAGAGACAGTATAAAAAACTGAGAGGTTTTAATGACCAACTGAATGTGGTAGAAAGAAAGAGAAAAAACTCTAGGTTGTCTCATAGATGGGAAACTGAATAGGCTATTGGTACAATTATCTGAGATTGAGAATACAGAGAGAGGAAATAAGAAGGGAGAGAAAGAGTAAATATGGGGAGGTTTGTGGCTAGATAAGTCAAGCTACCCAATAGGCTGCTGGCTGCAAAGCTATGTTGTCTAATACAATCAATACTAGTCCTCCTCACCTCCCTCCCACCCCCTAAAAAGGCTTCTTAAATTTAAATAAAGTAAAACTCAGGTCCTCAAGTGCAATAGCCACATTTCAAGTACTCAAGAACCACTTCTAGCTAGTAGCTAAGCTTGAACAGGGCCAATACAGAACATTTCATTTTATAGAAAGTTGTTGGGCTAGAGCTTAGGAGGGAGGGTGAGAATTGCAGATAAGATTTCAGTGTACTCAACAATCAGTTAGTAGTTGAGGCTACAGTTATGGATGGAATACCATAGAAAGAGCAGCCTGAGACTAATAGCAGGGAGCTGCAACACTGAGAAGCATCTGTACTTATGGAAAGATAGAAAAATAAGCTAGTGAAGGACACTGAAAACGAGTAATAGGAAGGGAAGAAGAACAAAAAAAGACCTTGAAAAAAGTCAAATCTCTCAAGACTATACACTTTAATATGAGTTTCAGCTTAGTGTGTCAAAGGTGACAAGGTTTCACAAGGTCTGTAATGGAGTATGAGTCAAGTTCTGATGGCAGAATGGCAATGTTCTAACTCCAGCTGTCAGTTCAAAGGATTCTTTCTTTATGTCACTGACAGTTATCTTTAAGAAAAGTGCCCATTTCACTAGTTTATCTGAAAGATAAGAATAGAAAAATTGGTGGAGAGAGAGATCATCATCAAGTAATAGGCCTTAATAAGAAATAGCAGTAACTTTTTTTTTTCTTTGATTCAAGAGATTTAATAAGGTTTATCTGAAAAAGAAGAAACAAAGGCCCAAATTTTAAAAAAGAAATTATCAGGTAGCTGGGAAATCTGGTTTATTAAAGATATCCTAAACATTCTTACACTTATAAAATTGATATTGCTACCTACCTGGATGAATTATTTCAAGCATACTCAGCCGTAATTCTCGGGAAAGTCTCATGGCTCTCTGTCTTTGAATTTGCAGTTGTAATCTGTGGTCCTCTTTTTCCTTCTGCCTATTTAGCTCCAATAACACCTTTGCTTGTTTGGATCTGTGATAGAAACAGTGTAAGTACCATGTACACAATTTTTGTAAATCCTATGACCACTCAGAATTGTATGAAAAATGCTCATTAGTAATCATATGAATGCAGACAGAAAATAAATGTTCATGTGCTGTCTTCCTGGAGAAATATTTTAAAAACATATCAAAGTCCTAACATTAACCAATTAATTCAATTTCTAATAATTTTCTCAAGGAAAAACCTGATGTATGTGTGAATATTCATGTTCAAGGATGTTCTCCATAGCATTACAATAGTAACAAGTTGTAAACAAACTCTATATCCTACAATAGCAAGCTGGGTATTACTGTTCATTCACTGAATAGGTATTTTGAAAAAATTTCAAAGAATATTCATTAACATGAGAATACACCAACAATCTAAGGTCAAGTGAAAATAAAATCAGGATACAGAAAAAAATTCAAATTGCATTAAAAACATATATAATAATATATAGGAAAATAAATGATTAAAAACAAAAATTTCAACAAGGAGCTACACTGCATAAAGTGATGATGGGTGATTTAAATTTTCTTCATGTTTACCTATCTCTCAATTATTAACCAGTGGTGTGTGACCCTGATGGCTGATTGTGGATTCACTGGTCTGCAACTGAGTTGGTCCAACTAGCCCAGCAGCATCTAGGCCTGGATACTCATTACATATTTACTGGATTACAACTGAATCTTTCTGTCTAGCCCAGTGGCCCCTAAGCCTGGCA
The DNA here is from genome assembly GCA_004026585.1 of Noctilio leporinus. Lineage (NCBI taxonomy): Eukaryota > Metazoa > Chordata > Mammalia > Chiroptera > Noctilionidae > Noctilio > Noctilio leporinus. The sequence goes on along the minus strand of PVIW01013858.1, from coordinate 23,033 downwards.
GCTGATCACAGATTAATTGGATTACAATTGAACCTTTGTGTCCAGTCCAGCAGAGCCTAAGCCTGACAACTGATCACAGATTCACTGATTTACAAATGAATTGGTTTGGCCAGTCAAGCGGTATCTGAGCCTAGCGGTGGATCACAGATCCACAGGATTAAAACTGAATCAATCTGTCCAGCCTAGCTAGTGGTGCCTGAAACTGGAAGCTGATCGCAGTTTGATGGGATTACAACTTAATTAACTGGCCTTGTCCAGTGGTGACTAAGGTGATCACTGATCACAAATTGATTGATTTACATCAGAGCTAATCAGACCTGCCCAGCTGTACCTACACCTGATAGCTGAGCACAGATAAACTGAATTAAAAACTGAAGGGCACAGACAAAAAACAGTGGGTCTCTGGTTGGCTGCAATGGCTGACTAGGCCCAGACTATGGAATGTTCTAACCTTAGCAGAGGAAAATCCATGAAGTAAAGACAATGCACCTCTCTGTGGCAGAGGGTCACATCGTAAACACAGGAGTTCAAAAAAGCCAATCTAAAAAGCAAAATCAAACAAGTAAAGAAATTGAAAAATGGAGAGAAAAATAAACAGCCCAGCACCAAAAGGAAAAGATGAATTCCCAGAAGGAGTGCTAAATGAAACAGAAGCAAGCAAACTATCAGATATGGAATTCAAAACTATGATGATAGAGAAGCTCAATGAGCTCAGTGAGCTGAAAGAAAACTACAAACAACTCCAGGGGAACTACAAAGAACTCCAGGGAAGCTACAAGGAACTTACTGAGAACTGCACCAACATTAAAAAGGACATAGAAACTATCAATAAAAGCCAGGAGGAAATGAAGAATACAATTTCCGAATTGAAGACTACAGTAGAAGGAATCAAGAGCAGGCTAGAGGAAGCAGAGGACTACATCAGTGAGTTGGAAGACAATGTAGGAAAATATTCCAAGACAGTGCAAGAGAATGAAAAAAGGCTGAACAAGAATGAAGAGGTTTTAAGAGAGTTGCAGGACAACATGAAACACAATAATATCTGTATCATAGGGATACCAGAAGAAGAAAAACGAAGGTTGGAAAACCTGTTAAAAAAATTAATGATGGAAAACTTCTCTAACCTGATGAGTGAAAATGTCAAATTCAGGAAGCACAGGGGGATCCCAATGAAGATGAACTCAAACACTACAAGACATATCATAATTAAAATGGCAAATTTCAAAGACAAGGAGAGAATCCTAAAAGCATCAAGACAGAAATGGCAAATAACATATAAGGGGGGCTCTGAAAAGGTTATCAAATGATTATTCAAAAGAACAATACAAGCCAGATGGGAGTGGCAAAAAATATTCCAAGTAATGGAAAACAAAGGCCTGCAACCAAGAATACTCTACCCAGCAAAGCTCTCATTCAAAATGGAAGAAAAAATAAGGAGATTCTCAGACAAAAGAAGGTGAAAAGGATACAGCTCCACCAAACCAGCATTGCAAGTGATGTTAGCAAAGCAAGGGTCTGCTTTAAAAAGAGGAAGAAACAGAGAGACAGAAAGGAAACAGGTACAAAAGGGAAAACAGGCAATGAATAAGTATCAATAACAACCTTAAATAAAAACGGATTAAATGTGCCAATCAAAAGACATAAGGTAACCCTGGCTGGTAGCCTAGTGGACAAGGCACTGGCCTGTGAACCCAAAGGTCGCTGGTTTGATTCCCCTGCCAGGGCACATAACTAGGTTGCAAGCCAGGTCTCCAGCCAGGTCCATGGCTGGAAGCAGGTAAAAGGCAACCATACATTGATGTTTCTCTCCCCCTCTGCCTCTCTCCCTTCCTCTCTCCCTGGAAATAATAAATAAAATCTTAAAAAAAAAAGAAAAAAAGACATAAGGTACCTGAATGGATAAGAAAACATGACCCACATATATGCTGTCTTCAAGAGACCCACATCAGAACAAATGATCAACACAGACTGAATGTGATGGGATGAAAAAATATATATCAAGGAAATGGGACACACAATAAAAGGCTGGGGTAGCAATAGTTGTTTCAGACAAAATAGATTTTATAATGAACGCCATAAAAAGAGACAAAGACAGTCATTTCTAATACTTAAGGGAACAACCCATCAAGAATAAATAACCCTAGTAAACATATATGCACCCAACATAGGAGCACCCAAATGTATAAGGAAAATCTTGGAGGACTTCAGGAAGGATATGGACAGCAACACACTAACAGTAGGGGAATTTACTTATTTATTTTTAGAGATTTTATTTATTATATTTAGAGAGAGGGGAAGGGAGAGAGGCAAAGAGGGAGAGAAACATTAACGTACCGTTGCCTTTCATCTGCCTCCAGCTTTGGACCAGGCTGTAGATCTGGCTTGCAACCTAGTTATGTGCCTTGGCTGGGAATCGAACCAGTGACCTTTGGGTTCACAGGCTGGTGACTTATCCACTGTGCCACCAGCCAGGGCAGTAGGAGATTTTAATACCCCATTATCAACAATGGATAGATCTTTCAAACAAAAGAACAACCAGGATACTGTGGCACTGAACAACACTCTAAATACAATGAATTTAATTGATATATACAGGACTTTTCACTCCAAAGAAGCAAAAGACATATTCTTTCCAAATGCACATGGAACGTTCTCAAAGACAGACCACATGGTAGGACACAAGACAAGCCTCCACAAATACAAGAAAACTGAAATCATACCAAGCATCTTCTCAGATCACAACGGATTGAAACTAAAAACCAACCTCAAGCAAAAAAAAAAAAAAAAAAAAAAAACACTCTAATTCATGGAGACTGAATAGCATGATATTAAGTAAGAAATGGGTAAACAATGAGCAATGAGATCAAAGAAGAAATAAAAAAGTTTTTGGGAACAATTGAAAATGAACACACAATAGCCCAAAACCTATAGGACACAGTGAAGGCAGTCCTCAGAGGGAAATTCACTGCAATACAGGCCTACCTAAAAAGGATAGAAGAAGCTTATACAAACCATAAAGCTGCAAGAACTAGAGAAGCAACAACAAACAAAGCCCAGAGCAAGTAGAAGGAAGAAAATAATCAAGATCAGAGCAGAACCAAATGACTTAGAGCCTAAAATTACAATTCAAAGAATCAACAAGTCCAGGAGCTGGTTCTTTGAAAACATAAACAAAATTGACAAGCCTTTATTCAGACTCATCAAGAAAAAAAGAGGACCAAAATAAACAAAATCAGAAACAACAGAGGAGAAATCACAACTGATACTTCAGAAATACAAAGGATTGTAAGTAATTACTACAAACAACTATATGACAAGAAAAATGACAACCTGGGTGAAAAGGACAAATTCCTGGAAACACATAATCTACCAAAACTGAATCAAGAAAAAGCAGAATGCCTGAATAGACCAATAACAAGTAGTGAAATTGAAGAGGTAACTAAAAAAAACCCAATGCACAAGAGCCCCTGGACTGGATGGAGACACAGGTGAATTCTATAAAACATCTGGAGAAGAATAAACTCCTATTCTTCTCAACCTGTTTCCAAAAATCCAACTACAGGGAAGGCTCCCAAACTCTTTCTATGAGGCCAATGTTATTCTAATCCCAAAACCAGGTCAAGACACAACTAAGAAAGAAAACTATAGGCCAATATCTCTGATGAACATAGATGCTAAGATTCTCAACAAAATATTGGCCAATAGGATCCAGCAATACATTCAAAAGATCATACACCATGATCAAGTGGGTTTCATCCCAGGGATGCAAAGATGGTACAACATTCGCAAATCAATAAACGTAAACATAATACACTACATAAACAAAATGAAAGACAAAAACCATATGATCATATCAATAGATGCAGAAAAAGCATTTGATAAAGCACAGCAACCCTTTATAAAAACATTCAGCAAAGTGGGAATAAAGGGAGCATACTTCAACATAATAAAGGCTATATATGGGAAACCTGAAGCCAATATCATACTTAGTGGGCAAAAACTAAAAACTTGGCCCCTATGATCAGGAACGAGACAACGCTGTCCACTTTCTCCACTTCTGTTCAACACCGTTTTGGAAGTTCAAGCCATAGCTATCAGACAAGAAAAAGGAATCAAATATAACCAAATTGGAAAGGAGGAAGTCAAACAGTCATTATTTGCAGATGACTTGATAGTTTACATACAAAACCCGATTGACTCCACCAAAACCCAACTTGACCAAATAAGCAAATTCAGCAAAATAGCTGGATATAAAGTCAATATTCAGAAATCAAAAGCATTTTTGTACACCAATAATGAAATATCGGAGACAGAAGCTAGAAAACAAATCCCATTTACCATTGCTACAAGAAAAATAAAGTACCTAGGAATAAACTTAACCAAGGAGGTAAAACACCTGCACTCAGGAAGCCACAGAACACTGAAGAAATTAAGTAAGGAAGATACAAATAAATGGAAGCATGTTCATGGATGGGAGGAATTAACATCATTAAAATGGCTATACTACTCAAAGCAATCTATAGATTCAATGCAATCCCAGTAAAATACCAATGACATATTTCCCCAATATAGAAAAAGTACTTCAAAAATTTATACAGAGCCAAAAATGACCATGAATAGCCACAACAATCTTTTTTTTTTTTTAAAGATTTTATTTCATTGTTTTTAGAAAGAGGGGAAGGGAGAGAGGCAGAGAGGGAGAGAGACATCAATGTATGGTTGCTTTTCACCTGCCTCCAGCCACAGACTTGACTGGAGACCTGGTTTGCAACCTAGTTATGTGCCCTGGCTGGGGAATCGAACCTGTGATCTTTGGGTTTGCAGGCTGGCGCCTTATCCACTGTGCTACCAGCCAGGGCTCTTTTTTTTTAATATATATTTTATTTATTGTTTTTAGAGAGAGAGGGGAAGGGAGAGAGGCAGAGAGGGAGAGAGACATCAATGTATGGTTGCCTCTCACCTGCCCTCAGCTATGAACCTGGCTGGAAATCTGTCTTGTAACCTGGTTATCTGTGTCCTGGATGGGAATCAAACCAGCGACCTTTGGGTTTGCAGGCAGGTGCCTTATCCACTGTGCCACCCACTAGGGCTGCCACAGCCATCTTGAGAAAGAAGGAAAAGGTAGGGGGAATTACGATACCGGACATCAAACTATGCTGCAAGGCTACTGTAATAAAATAATCTACTACTGGCATGAAAATAGACATATAGATCAATAGAACAGAATACAGAGCCCAGAAATAAACCCAGGACTCTAAGTCAATTAATATTCAACAGAGGGGTAAGGAACATAAAATGGAGTACAAACAGTCTCTTCAACAAGTGGTGTTGGGAGAACTGGACAGAGATATACAAAAAAATAAAACTAGACCACCAACTTACACCATACACCAGAGTAAACTCAAGATGGATAAAGGACTTAAACATAAGCCATGACACCATAAAAGTCCTAGAGGAGTGTGTAAGAAGTAAAATTTCTGATATCCTACACAGAACTATTTTCACTGATACTTCTCCAAGGGCAAAGGAAATGAAAGAACAAATAAACACATGAGACTATATGAAACTGAAAAGTTTCTGGTCAGCTAAAGAAAACACCAGCAAAATTAAAAGGGAACCAATTGTATGGGAAAACATATTTGCCAATGATACCTCAGATTAACAGTTTGCTATTCTAAATACAAAAGAACTTATGAGACTCAAAACTAGGGAGACAGACAGCCCAATTAAAAAATGGGCAAAGGACCTAAACAGACACCTCTCTAAGGAGGACAAACAAAGGGCCCAAAGGCATGTGAAAGAATGCTCAGTATCACTAGCCAGAGAGATGCAAATTAAAACCACAATGAGATACCACCTTACACCTGTCAGATGGCAAACATCAACAAATCAAACAACAAGTGTTGGCAGGGATGTGGAGAAAAGGAAACCCTGGTGCACTGTTGGTGGGAATGTAGGCTGGTGAAGCCACTATGGAAAACAGTGTGGAGTTTCCTCAAAACACTAAAAATGGAACTGCCTTTTGATCCAGCAATTCCACTGCTAGGATTGTACCTGGAGAACCCTGAAAAACCAATTCATAAGAACTTATGTACCCCTATGTTCATAGCAGCACTATTTATAATAGCCAAGTGCTAGAAACAGTGGATGAATGGATCAAAAAATTTGGTACAGCCCTGTCTGGTAGCATTGTGGATAAGGCGCTGGCCTGCGAACCCAAAGGTCACAGGTTCGATTCCCCAGCCAGGGCACATAACCAGGTTGCAAACCAGGTCTCCAGTCAGGTCTGGCTGGAGGCAGGTGAAACACAACCATACATTGATGTCTCTCTCCCTCTCTCCCTTCCCCTCTTTCTAAAAATAATGAAATAAGTAATTGTACATTTAATAAAAAAAAAAGAAACATGATTAAAAAAAAAAAATTGGTACATTTACACAACGGAATACTACATAGTGGAAAGAAAGAAGCTCCTATCTTTTGCAACAACATGGATGGAACTGGCGAGTATTATGCTTAGTGAAATAAACCAGTCAGTGAAAGACAAATACCATATGATCTCACACATTACAGGACACTAATGAACAAAACAAACAAACAAACAAACAAGCAAAACAGAACTGGAGACATGAATACAAGAACAGACCTTCAGTGTGCTGAGGGGAGGGGAGGCAGGAGGGGAAGAGGGGAGAAGGAGGCAAAGGTGAGCAGCTTAGTCAAGGAACTAGCGTGGATGACCCATGGACATGAACAACAAGTAGGACTGACTTTGTGTGGGGGGAATGGGAGGGTGGGGAAGGGAACAGCAGGAGGGGAAAATAGGACAAACGTAATACTACAACAATTAAAAAAAAAAAAAAAAAAAAAGGTTTGGAAGCAGTCTAAGTGCCCATCAGGAGATGGGTGGATAAAAAATGGTGTGGTATATTTCTACTACTTGGCCATAAAAAAAGAATGAAATCTTATCTTTATGACATCATGGATGGACCTGGACAGTATTATGCTAAATGGAATAAGCCAATCAGAGGAAGATAAGTACCATATGATTTTATTTATATGTGGAATCTAATGAACAAAATAAACTAACAAAATAGAAACATACTCCTAGGTATAGAGAACAGACTGACAGCTGTCAAGACAGGATGCCAGTTGTGGGCCTGGATGAAAAGGTGAAGGAATTACGCAAAGTAAACAAACAAACAAAAACTCTCACACAAAGATAAACAGTATTGTGTACCAGAGTGAAAGTGGGAGTAAGGCAGATAGAACAGGGTATTGGTGGGGGAGGGGTAATGCTGATGGAAGAAGGCTTGACTTTGGGTGGTGAACACACAATACTATCTACAGATGATGTATTACAGAACTGTACACTGAAATCTATATAATTTTATTAACCAGTATCACCTCAATAAATCCAATAAAAATTTTTGAAAATTTTTCTAACCCCTATTATCAAAGATAAAGAAGACCTCAAGCAAGAGTAGGCCAAGGGAGAAGGGTTCTAGAGTACTGTAGGTCAGTTGAATAGTATCTAAGTATCTCTTGCTTCTTTTGAGTGTCAGATCAAGTCAGGAACCTTTCTCTTCCCTTCCCAGTAGCTATTGGAATCATGCCTCTCCTATGGAAACTCTGGGACATCTGGAATGTAAAGCATGTAGGTAAGGAACCTACTCAGGGGGTAAAAGAAAAGAGACTCATAAACAGCATCTCCTTTCAAACTGATGAACAAAACAAAAAACCACTTGTTTCTAACTTGTAGGTGATTATCGATTATAACACCTATTATGTATTACCATTACTTTCAATACACTAAACATAATAATCATTAAAACTGCATCACTAGGACATTTAATCTGTTAAAAAAAATGAAAACAGCTTAAGCATACAGGTGACAAAATATGGCAAAACTGAAAGACTATGGAGCGTGCAGGTGGAAGTAAAATATAAATCAACAACACAGTCAAAATTGTGGTTCACTGATGGAAATAATGACTATAAATTGTAAATATGTGTTTCTGGATACATATGATTTAATTTCCTGTTTGAAAGTGTATGCATGCACACACACATACCACAAACAAGTTAACTCTTATGTCATTTTATGTTATGATAAACAATGCATTTCTTATGCAATCTTGCTTAAAGCTAAATTTTAGTTCACTATTTTAAAATATTTTTAAAACTAAGAAATGCAGCTGCACTTACTAAAAGAAGAGTTTCGGTTTAAAAAATAAAGAGACCAAAAAAAAACCACTGACTTCTGAAGCATGCAAGTTTCACATTAGCAAACTAAAATTTAGCTTTAAGGTAGGCTACATGAGAAATCATCTCTGAGCTGGTTCTATTTTATCATAAGTGATCTGAGAGCTATGTCATATGTGTTCTTTTCATTGCCCCTAAGAATCTGATGACTTTAGTCATATAAAAACTAGGCCATGTCTTCAATATTTCATTTTTAGTCCACTTGAAATAGAGATGATACACTATGTCATATCTTAGTAACTGTATCTATTCATGCCCTATTTACTGAGAAAAATCAGGTTAACATACTTAAATACACATACAGGTTTTTAATTATAATTACATATAAACAATTATGCAAATTTTTGGTTTCAAGGGTTTAAAAAGGAAATTGACTATCACTGGTTCCCTCCATAGGCTTGGCCCACACAAAGGTCTTACTAAGTGAGTAAGATTGTGTATTTTTTATATTGGAGTCTTGTTTTACATTGTCCTTTGCTTTGTAAGTGAAGTTCATTACTGGAGTGTTGTTACTCAGAAAAGAATAGAACAGCAATGAAAATTAGAATAAAAGAAACAGATTAGAAAATTAGGAAAAAAAGAAAAACCCAAATCCTTAAGTTTTGATTCAGCTGTACTCTAATTAAGATGTATCTAAACCCTCTCAGGTCATCATTCCTCTCACCAAAAATTTTTACCTGAAATTCCTCTGTAAAGTAATCACAGCAGATGGAAGTTTCTTTAATCTCTTTCTAGTTTGGAAACCCTTCCAATAAGCTTGAATCAAGCAAGCTGCTTGATGTAGTTTCTGAAATTAAATGTCAGAATTAAATGAGAGACATCTCTAAGATTGACTAAGCTTACCTCTTTAAACTATCAGGCTTGAGGAAATAGTAATACCATCTCTAATATGTTGGACATGAAGCAACATTTTCATAGGTCCAGGTCAGGGAAAGCCTGTGAATATTAAACCTAAACTCCCAAAGGAGGTATATTAGGCTCAGTTAGGCAATATCTAAAATGTAGGTTCAAGGTATGAAGAATTCTGTACAGGTCAAAAAATAAAAATAAAAAAGTTTTGTGTTCAAGTTCAGTTCATAAATAACCTCTTTCTCCATCAAACTATGGCTGCTCTGGATCTTGGTAAATAATTAAAGAAAGGGAAGAACAAGAATAAAAGATCAAAAGGCTACCACTCCAATATTTTAAAATTAAAATGTTTACTGAAATGTTAGCAAATATCATGCATATTGTTTTTTTATAAATTAATACCTGTTCTTCTACTTCCTCATAGACCTTTGGGCTTAAAAGGCCAATGAGCTGTTTAAATTCTTGACAAAATTCTGTACCAGGCTCTTGTTTGTTTAGTAGGCTTCTGAGTCCTGAAATGGAATAACAAAGATACAACTAATACTATGATTTTGTTATCCAATCCGTATTAATTTGAGGTTAAAAAGGCTAATACAGAAATAAATGAACATAAGATTAATCACATGATTTTAGTTTTTCCTTCTCTCAAAGACTTTAAGATTGAGGACTTCAGGATACTTCTCTGCCCTAAGAGTTCTTATGTGTTCTGTGTCCTAAAAGTTCTTGTGCAATACTGCATTTTCATTCCAAAATAAAAGAGAGCAGTATGAGATGCCAAGTACATACAATTTCCATGGCACATTATAATGTACATATTCAATAGAAATTAAGTAAGCTAGTGGCTTTGGAGTGTACAATTGAGGAAGTCACTATATGGATCTTTCCACAATTCATACTCTCTTTAAGACTGAAGTTCTCAGGGAGGGGGAGTGGGTGGAGGCAGAAGGTACAGAGGGGATAAGTGGTGATGAAAAAAAGATTTAAGTTCTCAGCAATATTAGTAATTGTAAAATATCCTGAAGAAACTTAGTTCTAAGAAAAGAAAAAGAACTGTTATGGTGAAATTCCTTTATAATGAACTCCACTGAACATTTGCATTTCTATAGAAGCAATCTAATTACAGATTTAAAATATGTACATCTGGCACAATATTGACTAGATGGTTTTATTACTGGCACTTTCTCTCCCTCTCTATAACACAAAATAATTACAATGTTCACATTAATGACTGGTACAGGGCAAGTTACTAAAGTGCTTTCAAGAATTATAAAAGACCATTGCAGTTTTCGTATTAAATGCATCACACTGTATTCTAATCTCTTAATCTTGTATAAGTAAGTATATTGGATAAGCTAAAATATAGTGAATAAGAAAATATACTGTGATGAATAAACAGCTATGGCTATCAAAGAAATAAAACAAAGCTAACATATAACTGCTTGAAAATTTTGAAAAAACTGTGATCTTGAGTAAATTATGTATTTTTTCCATGTCTTTGTTTCTATTGCTATAAAATAAAGATAAGAGAAAATGTTTCATACAGTTAAGAAATTAAATATTTTAATGCATATAAAGTATATAGAATAGTATCTGATACACAGTTAACATTCAGTTAAATGGAAGCTATTATATGGGAATGGTAATATAATGAGCCCTTTCCACCTTTATTTTCCTAAATTTCTCCTCACATACTCATGTGATGTAGAAGTGAGGGAAATGCTTTGTTTTGAGGAAAGACGGTGAGGGAGTTAAAGAGTAACTATTAACTTATATAAAAATCAAAAAGGCAGTCAATCCTCAAGCATAGCTCTATTTTATCCAGTAAGGTTGATCTTGGTAAGGTCACTGATCAGTTTGGTCATAACTTTGTAACACTATATGGTATATTCAATACACGATCTTTTTGTTAGAGAGGAAGTAAATATTGTCAACTCATCAACAATGTACCATATGCTATCTGTTGAAAGGAAGACAGTTTGATTACTTTAGGATTTTTTCCTGAATTGGTTATCTATTGTGATAGGGTTTTATCTGCACATTTCAGTTAATTCCTTTTTCAATAAAATGTTAATTTTCAAACCTCAAGAAAAGAAAGAATATATGTACTACCTTTGTAGCGGGCACTTAGTCTTAGTAAAATCAAAATTTCCTGATGAGATTCTGCCATCAACAGTAGAAGCTTTGTAGCAGTCCTTCTTATGACTGGACTAGGAGTTGATAAAAGCTTGAAAATAACTTCATCTAGAATTGAATGAAGAGTTTTTGCTTCTATTCTGAGTAAATCACCACTAACAAAACAAAATTAAAAAATGAAAAATGTACCATTACTAATCGATATATAGATATCACAACAAATTAAATACAAAATATTCAGCAACTGATGCCTGACTGCCCTGATCCAAGAAGATAACCGTTTTTTTAAATGTGTAGCTTAGTTCTAAGAATGTAGCGCAATAAATCAATTAGTATTTATTGTATTTATACTGTGTCTAAGGCACTATTCTAGGTAACATAGGGAATAAAGTAGCCAAAGGCCCTCTCTTCAGAAAAACATACAACCAAATTGTGGTGTAAAGATAAATATACAAAATATTATATATGTAGATGATTCAAAAGCTTCAAGGCAACAGTAAGCAGAAAGCCACAAAACAGTAATACATGGTTTGTTACTTAATAACATATGGTGACAAAAATGCTTGACTGTCCTGGATAGAAACTCCAGTAAAATGTTTAGAAATGATCAAAATGGGCATCCATGATCTTAGAGAGAAAGCATTTAATAATTTACCATTAAGTATCTTAGCTGTAGGGTTTTTCTACATGTCCTTCATCAGGCTGAGAAAGTACTACTACCTTTTATTACTACTTTGAGTGGTTTTTTAAATTGAATTTATTGTGTGACATTAATGAAATTATATTGGGGTCAGGTGTACAATTCTATAATAAATCATCTGTATGTATTGTGTGTTCATCACCCAAGGTCAAGTCTCCTTCCATCACCACTGAACCCCCATCTTCTACTTCTCCCAAACCCCTCTTCCTCTGGTAATCACTACACTGTTGTCCATGCCTATGAGTTATTGTTGTTTTTGGATTAATCCCTTCGTGTTTTCCAGCCCCCAAACTCCCTTCCCATCTGAGAGCTGTCAGTCTGTTTTCCTGTAGATACTCCTATCTAACTGCTCTAGGACCATTCATGATATCACGAAGGTAAGATCTTTCTTTTTTACTGACCAGTAGTATTGCACTGTGTAAATGTACCATAGTTGTTTAATCCACTCATCTACTGATGGGCACCTGGGCTGTTTCCAAATCTTACCTATTGCAAAAATGCTGCAAGAAACATTCTCTATTCTTTAAAATTAGTTTCAGATTTCTTCAGATATAATCCCAGAAGCAGAAATCACTGGGTCATAAAGCAGTTTCGCTTTTAAGTTTGTCAGGTACCTCCACACTGTTTTCCACAGTGGCTATACTAATCTGCATTCTCACCAACAGTGCACAAAGTTGGCTTTTCTCCACATCCTTGCTTACACTTGTTGTTCGCTGATTTATTAATGATAGCCATTCTGACAGGTATGAGGTGGTATCTCATTGTGGTATTAACTTGCATTTCTCTGATGATTAGTGATGGTGAGCATCTTCTCATATATCTATTGGTTATCTGTATGTCCTCTTTAGAGAAGTGTCTATTCAGGTCCTTTGTCCATTTTTCAATTGGGTTATCTTTTGGTGTTGAGTTTTGTAAGTATTTTGTAAATTTTGGATATTAACCCTGTATCAAGTGTATATGTGAATGTTCTCCCATTCGGCGGGTTTTCTCTTCATTTTGTTGATGGTTTCCTTTGCTATGCAAAAAGTTTTCACTTCAATGTAGTCCCATTTGCTAATTTTTTCTTTTGTCTCCCTTGCCCAAGGAGTTATATCAGAAAAAATAAAATGTTTGAGGCTTTACTGCCTATATTTTCCTCTAGGATTTTTATGGTTTCAAGTCTTATATTTAAGTCTAATCCATTTTGAGATTTTTTTCTTGTATACAGTGGAAGGTGGTCTAGTTTCATTTTTTTTTTTTTTTGCACCTATCTGTCCAACTTTAAGAACATAATTTACTGAAGACTGCCTTTACCCCCCTGCATATTCTTGCCTATTTTGTCAAATATTAACTGATAGGTGTGGGTTTATTTCTGGGCTCTCAATTCTGTTCCATTGATCTACATGGTTTTTATGGCAATACCACACTGTTTTGATTACTATAGCCTTGTAGTATATTTTGATAACAGGAACTGTGATTCTTCCAACTTTGTTGTTCTTAAGATTGCTGTGTCTAGTCAGGGGCTTTTGTGGTTCCATATAAACTTTTGGAATGTTTGTTCTAGTTCTGTAAAATATGCCATTGTTATCTTGACAGGAATTTCATTCAATCTATAGATTACTTTAAATAGTGCGGACATTTTAATGATGCTAATTCTTCCTATTCATGAACACAGTATATGCTTTCACACACACGCGCACACACACATATATATGTATATATATGTATATACACACACACGTATATGTATATATACATACATACATATATATATATATATATATATATATTTTTTTTTTTTTTTTTTTTTAAACATTTTATTATTTTTAAAGAGAGGGAAAGGGCCCTGGCTGGTAGCACAGTGGATAAGGTGCCGACCTGCGAACCCAAAGGTCGAAGGTTCGATTCCCCAGCCAGGGCACATAACCAGGTTTCAAACCAGGTCTCCGGTCAGGTCTGTGGCTGGAGGCAGGTGAAAGGCAACCATACATTGATTTCTCTCTCCCTTCCCCTCTTTCTAAAAATAATGAAATAAAATCTTAAAAAAAAAAGAGAGAGGGAAAGGGAGAGAGGTAGAGAGGAAGAGAGACATCAGTGTATGGTTGCCTTTCACCTGCCTCCAGCTACTGACCTGGCTTGCAACCTGGTTATGTGCCTGGCTGGGAATTGAACCAGCAACCATATATTCTTTCTTTCTTCAGTGTCTTATAATTTTCCAAGTACAAATCTTTTATATCCTTGCTTAAATTTATTCTTAAGGATTTTTTGCTGCAATGTAAATGGGACTGTTTTCTTAGTTTCTCTTTCTGATAGTTCATTATTAGTATATAAACTACAACTGATTTCTGAACATTTGTTTGGATTCTGCTACTTTACTTAACTCATTCATCAGCATCTTAGTTTTCTAAAAGTATATTTTACTGATTATGCTGTTACAGTTGTCCCAAATTTTTCCTTTTGCTCTCCTCCACCCAAGACCACCATTCTGTCCCACAGTCCTACCCCTCCCCATAGTTCCTGTCCATAGGTTATACATGTAAGTTCTCTGATTTCACTTTCCTCTATTATTCATACCTTCTCCCTGTGTATATTATACCCATGAATTATGATTTCCTAATCCCTGCACCATTACCCCACTTCACATATTCCCCTTACCAGTTGGTAACCCTCCCAATGATCCCTATACTTATGAATCTGATCCTATTCTGGCTGTTAGTTTAGCTTGTTTTTACTTTTTAGATTCTGTTGTTGATAGTTGTATGACTTTGTTGTCATTTTAATGTTCATAATTTGATCCTCTTTTCTTTAAGTCTCTTTATCATTTCATATAATAATGGCTCGGTGATGATGAACTCCTTTAACTTTACCCTGTCTGGGAAGAATTAGAAGTTTCATTCTAAATGATAACTTCACTGGCTATAGTAATCTTGGTTGTACCTCCTTGCTTTCTAACACTGAATATTTCTTGCCAATCCCTTCTTGCCTTCAAAGTTTCTTTTCAGAAATCAGTTGACAGTCTTATAAGAACACCTTTATAAGTAACTCTTCTCTTGCATCTTTTAAGATTTTATCTTTCACCTTTGGCATTTTAATTGTGACGTGTCTCGGTGTGGTCCTCTTTGCATCTAGCTCATCTGGTACTCTCTATGCTTCCTGGACTTGTATGACTACTTCCTTCACCAAGCTAAGGAAGTTTTCCTTCGTTATTTTTTCACACAAGTTTTCAATTACTTGCTCTTCCTCTTTTCCTTCTGGCATCCCTACGATTTGGAAATTGGTACTTTTAAAGTTGTCCCAGAGGTTCCTAAGCCTCTCCTCATTTTCTTCAATTCTTGCTTCCTCTTTCTGTACTGTTTGACTATTTATTTCTTCCTTATGATCCAAATCATTGATTTGAACGTCTTTTTCCTTCTCTTCATGATTGTTTTTTTGGTGTATTTTGTTTTAATTAGCCTACCCTTCACTTCTTCCCATCTGCACTTATCATATTTAAGTATGTCTGTCAAGTACGTGAGCATCTTTATCACCAGCATGTTAAGCTGTGCTTCTGTCAGGCTATTTCTTTGTTGCTTAGTTTGCTCACTGGGACCTTAATTTTTTCCATTTCTTGAGCCATAGTTCTCTATCTCATCATCTTGATAGGTTCCTGTGTTTGCCTCTGTCTTAGGTGGAGCTATCACACCTATCACGTTGTAAGGGATGGAGCCTTGGGTATTCATCACTACAGGTGACCCGTTTTGCCACGTTGTGACACTGTATGTGGGGGAAAGGCCTAAGGGGGAACAATGCTGCTTGCTCAGCATTCATCCCTTTTCCAGGCACTTCTCTGCTTCCTGTATGGGTCTAGCTCCTGTCTAGTTGTTGCCCTGGCCATGGTTCCCAAATGGGTGGGTCCTTGAATGTTCCAGGACCATAGGGACCTCTACACAAACTGCTGAAATATCGGCACTTTCTTCCTCCACCCCAACCCCCCGTCTGTCTTCACACTCAGAACTCAGAAGTGATGTGGCTTTATCTGGCCCCATGCAAGTACTGGAACCATGAACTCCGTGTCTGGTTTGAGACCAGGAGCACTCAACAGTTGTCCCTTCCTATTAGGACTCCACTTTCTACTGGTCAGCTACAGTCACTGTCCCACCACAGCTATTGCACCACCAAACCCTGTCCTTTCTGTCCCTGTATGGGTGAGTATTTCTTCTTTATATCTTTTGTTTGTTGGACTTCCCTGCAGCTCCATATCCTGGGATTTCTGGTGTTTCTAGTTTTGAGGTAGATGTACCCATTTCTGGTTGCAGAGGGAGATGCAGCATGTCTATCTATGCCTCTATCTTGGATTCTCTAGTAGTTTTTAAAGGAATCTTTAGGGGTCTCTATATACATACAATATCAAGTCATCTTTTTTTTTTTTTTTTTTTTTTTTTTAATATTTTATTTATTATTTCCAGAGAGAGAGAGAGAGAGAGAGAGAGAGAGAGAGAGAGAGAGAGAGAGGAAGGGAGAGAGGCAGAGAGAGGGAGAGAAACATCAATGTATGGTTGTCTTTCACCTGCCTCCAGCTATGGACCTGGCTGGAGACCTGGCTTGAAACCTGGTTATGTGCCCTGGCTGGGAATCGAACCAGTGACCTTTGGGTTCACAGGCTGGCGCCTTATCCACTATGCTACCAGCCAGGGCAGTCATCTGTCTTTGTAATGAGTTTTACTTCCTCCTTTCCAATTTGGATGCGTTTTATTTCTTCTTGTTGTCTGATTGCTACAATTTGCAGCACTATGTTGAATAAAAGTGATGAAAGCAGACATCCCTGTTTGTTCCTGATCTTAAGGAGAATATTTATTGGTCTTCCTCTCTGAATATGAAGTTGGCTGTGGTTTGTCGTATATGACCTTTATTATGTTGAGGTACATTACCTCTACTCTCACCTTGCTGAGAGTTTTTATACTAAATGATGTTGAAATTTTATAACCTTTTCTAATTTATTTGTATGATCTTGTGGTTTTTATCCTTCATTTTATGTGGGGTATCATGTTTATTTTTTGTGGATATTGGAGCAACCCTGTATTCCTGTATTAAGCAGCATTTGATCACTGTGTATGATCTTTTCAATGTATTGCTGAATCCGGTTTGCTGATATTTTGTTGACAATTTTAGCATTAATTAAGGATCCTGGTCTATAGTTTTCTTTCTTTCTCTCTCTTTTTCTGTAGTGTCTTTATCTGGGTTTGAAATTAAAATAATGCTGATTTTAGAAAACGAGTTTGGCTGTCTTCCCTTCTCCTGAGTATTTTGGAGTAGTTTGAGGAGAGCTATTAACTCCTCTTCAAATTTTTGTTAAAATTCACCTGTGAAGCCATGTAGTGCAGGACTTTTGTTTGTTCAGAGTTGAAAAAAAAATACTTCCCCCTATTTCATTTTCATTAGGTGTAATCTGTCAATTCAGATTTTCTAATTCTTCCTGTTTTAGTTTTAGAAGTGCGTATGTTACTCTATCATCCAATTGTCCCAATTTTTTGGCATATAGTTGTATTTCTGTGGTATCAGTTGTTACTTCTGTGTCATTCTATTTGATTTCTGATTTATTTGCTCCCCACCTCTCCATTAAAGGTTTGCCAGTCTTTGACAGAATAGTCATGGTGATGGATTTCAATGCCCCAAACATTCCATTGACATCAGTGGATAGATCTTTCAAACAAAATCATCAAGAAAACGGCTGCCTTAAATGACACACTAGAGCAGATGTATTTCATTTATATCTTCAAAGCATTTCACCTCAAAGCAGTAGCACATGGAACATTTTATAGGATAGACCATGTTAGGCCACAAAATAAATCTCAGTAAAGTTATGAAGATTAAAATCATATCAAGCATCTTCTCTGAGCATTATGCTATGAAACTAGAAATCATCACAAGAAAGAAACTGAAGTTAAATAACATGTTACTAAACAATGGATTAACACTGAGACCAAGGAAATCAATAGATACCTTGAAACAAATAAAATGAGAACACAACAACCCAAAACATGAAACAGCTAAAGCAGTCATAACAGGGAAATTCATAGCACTACAGGACTATTCTAAGAAACAATAAAACTCTCAAGTAAACAACCTAACTTTACTGTTAAAGAAACTAGAAAAAGGTGGGGGGGGGGACAGAGGGGGGCAAAAAGGGGATGGATGTAATACAACAACAATAAAATTAAAAAAAATAAAATAAACAAATATATGAGTATTCTTAATATAAAAAAAAAAAGAAACTAGAAAAAGAACAACAAAGAAGAAGGTGAGTAGAAGAATAAAGATTAGAGAAGAAAAATAAAACATTAAAAAACAACAGAAAAGATCAATGAAATCAAGGGCTGGTTCTATGCAGTTTTTCTTTTCTAAAAAGTCAAGAATGGAGGTTGAATTTTATCACATGCTTCTTGTGCATATATTAATATGTTACTTTTTCTTTTTTGGTTTGTTAATATAATGAATTATATTGATTTACTTTAGAATATTACACTAGCCTTGAATTACTGGGCTAAACCCAACTTATCAAAGATGTATTAACATTTTAATGTATTGTTGGATTCAACTTGCTAAATTTTTGTTTATAATTTTTTTCATCAATGTTCTTGAGTATATCAATGAGTAGTTTTCTCATGTCTTTGTCTGGTTTTGGTATCAAGGTAATACTGATCACATGTAATAATTTGGGAAATATTTTCTCCTTTTCAATTTCCCAGAAGTTTGTTTAGGATTGCTTTGTCCCTAAATGTGTAATAGAATTAATCGGTGAAGAAGCTGTCTAGTCCTAGAGTTATTTTTGTGGAAAGTGCTTCAGCCATAAATTCAACATTTTTAGTTATAGGGATATTCAGGTTATCCATGGTTTCTTGATGAGTTTTGGTAGTTTGTGCTTTTCAAATAACTTTCCATTTCATCTAGACAAAGTTGTTCCATTATTCCCTTGTATTTTTAATATCTTTAGAGCCTACTATCTTATCTCTAATTCCTGATATTGGCAGTTTGTAGTCTCTCTTTTTCCCTCTGATAATTAATTTCAAAGATCTCTAAAACCAGCTTATGATTTCGCTGATTTCTCTGTTGTTTTTACTATTTTATTACTGCTTTGATTTTTATAGTTTTCCTTTTTCTGCTTACTTTAATTCCCTTTTTTCTTAGTTGAAGTAGAAGCCAAGTTCAATGATTTGAGATTTTTCCAATATAGGTGTTTTTTGATATAAGTCATGTAAAATTTCCCACTAACTTTATACTATTACGAAAGCCCTGAATTCCTGGGATAAAGTATGATTTAATTCAGATGCATCCCCCCAAATTTGATTATGTTGTGTTTCCATTTCCATTCATTTAAAAATAATTTCTAACAATTTCTGATGTCTTCTTTGGGATATCTGCATTAAGATTTCCCAAATACTTGGGGATTTTTCTCAGAGACCTTCTTGGTATTATTTTTCATTTTAATTCTATTGAAGACAGAGAACATATATCATATGAGCTGAACATACATCATATGAACATACATCATATGGGACTTGTTTTATTGCCCCTCAAATTGTCTACCTTTGCTAATATTAATTTGCATTTAAAAAGCATAGGCATTTGCTGTTGTTTGGTAGTTTCTGACAATGTCAATCAGGTCAAGTTAATTGATACTGCAGTTCAAAACTTTTGCAGTCATAGTAATTTTTTGTCTTCTTATTCTATCAATGATCAAGAGATGTATATATTGACATCTTCCATTTTAACTGCAGATTTATCTATTTCTCCTTGCAGTTCTATCAATTTCTTCTGTGTATGGTGAAGCTCTGCTATTAGATCACTCAATTTCTTGGTGAATTAAGTTTATTATTATGAAATAATTTTACCACTAATTATATTCTAATATTAATTAGGCTTTCCAGCTGTCTTTGACTAGTGTTAGCACAGTATATCTTTTTTCATCCTTTTACCTTTAAGCATATAGCAAACTGTATGCTTCCACTTCTCTTTTTCCATTCATGCTGTTGTAATCCATTTTACTAATACATGTTATAAAACCTCAACTGCACTATTTTTGTATGAGCAAATGTTATAGTATATATTCTCATTAGAAAAATAATCTTAACCAGTTACCTATTATGATCATTTCTGCTATTCTTCATTTTTTGTGTAAATCTACTTTCCTTCTGGCCGAAGGACTTCCTTAAACATTTCTTTAAGTGTAGGTCTGCTGCTTTCTGAAAACATATTTTGTCCCTTTTTTCAATCATATTTTCACTGAGTGTAAGATTTAGTATTTCTCTCAGCATTTAAAAAATGTTGCTGTACAAACTTCCAGTTATAAAATAAGCCACAGGGACATAGTGTACAATACAGAGAATACGTCAAAAACATATAATAACTGCACAGGGACAGATGGTGGTGATTATAATGTAAGGTATATAAATGTCCGATCACTACGCTAAACACTTGAAATTGATGACATTGTATGTCAATTATATTTTATTTTATTTTTATTTATTTTAAATCTTTATGGGTGCTTTATTCAGATGGTCCTCAATATGAGAAGGCAGAGGGTTTGCACCCTACAAGATTGTTTTTTAACTATATTTTAATTAAAAATTAAAGAAAAATGAAATTAAAATGTTGCTCTATTATCTTTTTGCTTGCATTGTTTCTGATAAGGAAATTGCTGTAATTCCTCATCTTCATTCCTCTATCTGACTCCCTTTTCCCTCTGGCTGCTTCTAATATTTCCTCTTTATCACAGTTTAAGCACTTTGGTTATAACGTGCCTTGGTATAGAATTTTCTTCATATTTATTTGTCCTTGAGGTGTTTATGAGCTTCTTGAATGCAAGATTATGGTTTTAAAATTTGGAAAACTTTCAATAACCATTTCTTTGAATATTTCCTTCTGATTCTACCATCTCCCTTAGGCACTCTGATTACACCACATAAAGCTGTTTGAAATAGTACAAGAGATCACTGAAGAGATAAATCTCCCTCCCTCCCTTCGTTGTTTTTTGATTACTTTTATCCATTTTATTTTGGGTAGTTTCTATTGCTATATCTTCAAATTCATTAATCTTCTTCAGTGTTAATCTGCTATTAATCCAACCCAGTATATTTTCATCTTAGTTTTGGTCTTATATATGTCTCTATCAAACATCTTGAAAATATGGAATATAGGTATAACTGTTCTAATGTCCTTGCCTGTTCATTTATGTCAATCTTTATCAACTGATTCTTCTCATTAAGGGTTCAGTTTTCCTGCTTGTCTGAATGCCAGGTACTTGTATGAATTTTATCTTGTTGGATGCTAAATATTTTTGTACGCTTAAAAGTATTTTAAAAGTCTTAAAAGTCATATGCAACCAATGATTTAGCAAAATTGGCAATTCTGACCAAAAAAAAAAAATCAGTATTTTGTAAAACCAAGTTACCTGCTGAACTGTACTTTTTATGGCATAATTACAATTGTAGAATCTACCTGAACATCATCAGTTTGAAGTGATTGCAAGAAATGATCACTATGTATTACTAAAGAAAGAAAAAAAAAGATTAAAACAAAGGTTCTATGATGGCACAAGTGGCAGACTCATCCTTTTGAAGTCAAATCAAAGCATTACCATTTCTGCTAAATTCTTGCTCTTGTGTACTTTATAATAAAGAAGATTTTAAGAAGTAGGCAATCTCAACAACCAGATACACTTAATTTACTTGAAAACAATTTGATCCTTTTGAGTCCTCCCTGCTTTGATTTTGCTTGGATGGTCCACAGTAGTGCTCAGCCTAGTGCTAATTATCCCATACTACTAAGGTGAAACTTTCCTGAGTACTCTACATAATGCTCCATTATTAATATCTTTCAGTTTGGCTGTTGGAATCAAGCAGTATTCTTGGCTATGTGTAACCTTCTGATACTGCTTTTAATCCTTTTGGATTATTGTTTTCCTTTACATTGGGTAGTTTCCTGGAACACATGTACTGATCAGTAGTCTACTGAAAGCTTTCAGGGAACTAACTCTCTGCAATGTCCAGGATTGTCTATGTAACTCTCTCTTAAGTAATACTCACATCTTATGAACTCTAGCCATTTTGTTTTTCCCAGGCTCTCAGCTCTAGCTCTTCAATTCAGCCAGGCTGGATACCCTTCACTGCATCACTTTGTTCATTCCTTTATCTCAGGGCTCACTTCCTTTTATTGACTGAACTCCAGTTTCTTGAAAAAAGTTCTTTTGTGTTCTGTCTGGTGTTTTGTTTTCTTTCAGGTGGTAAGATAAATCCATTCTATTATTACATCTGTGAGGTTTTGATGATTTTATTCATTAGTTTTTAAAATCCGTTCTCCTGGTAGCAGTATCCAAGGCCAAAATTTTACTTGAAATTGGATTACTATGGGCCTCTCCCTCTAATTGCTTTGTCTTGAGTTTTATCCCCCATAAATCTTTCCTCCAGGAACAAGAGTGACATTAGTGAAATGTAACTTGACCTTTTTTATCTACTTTCAATTGTCACCATTTCTATTGAGTAAAACTAAATTTCTTTAACATTGCATATAAACTCTTCATGATTTAAGTCTGCAGAACTTGCCAGCCACCTCTACCTACTAACCTTTAAATGACAGCAACGGTGAACTCTACCTACTCATCACCCTCAATATATTTTCTCTTATCTCTACGCATTTGATTACGTTGTTACCGCTGACTAGAAATACCGTTTCCTCTTCTTGTTAGCTAATTTCTTATTCTTAAAGTTCCATCTCAGGTGTTTCCATCTCCAACAAGCATCCCACCAACTTTGGGTTAGAATCTCCTCTAATCATACACTTGTGCACACCTAAAACATTGTTACTTAATATACTGTAATATAATTAGGTGGTTTCTTCCATTATATTGTAAGGTATCTAAAGAAACAGTTTGTACCTTAATTAGTTTTGTAAGCCTAACAACAGACATATTGAGCACATAGTAGATGCTTAATAAATCTATACTGAACTGAAAAAATCAATTATTTCAACTGTGTATGCTGATTTTAAATTGGGGAAATTACTTATTGCTTCTTTTATGGCCATCTATAGCACCTGGCACAATACCAAGCATTTTTATTGTGACCCCCCCCCCCCAAAT
>PVIW01013857.1:0-25627 GCA_004026585.1 Noctilio leporinus | reverse complement strand
GGCTTCAGGTTTCTCATAGATGGCCTTTATGATGTTGAGGTATGCTCCCTCTATTCCCATTTTGCTGAGGGTTTTTATCATAAATGGTTGCTGCACTTTATCAAATGCTTTTTCAGCATCTATTGATATGATCATATGGTTTTTATCTTTCAATTTTTTGATGTGGTGTATTACATTGATTGATTTACGAATGTTGTACCATCCTTGCATCCCTGGGATGAAGCCCACTTGATCATGGTGTATGATCTTTGTAATATACTGCTGAATCCGATTGGCCAATATTTTGTTGAGAATTTTAGCATCTATGTTCATCAGAGATATTGGCCTATAGCTTTCTTTCTTAGTTGTATCTTGCCCTGGTTTTGGGGTTAGAATAATATTGGCCTCATAGAAAGAGTTTGGGAGTCTTCCCTCTTCCTGAATATTTTGGTATAGTTAGAGGAGGATAGGAGTTATTTCTTCTTTAAATGTTTGGTAAAATTTACCTGTGTAGCCATCTGGTCCAGGGCTTTTGTGCTTTGGGAGATTTTGGATTACTTCTTTAATTTCACTAGTTGTTATTGGCCTATTCACTCAAGCCAACCTTTTTTATAGGGAGAAGGAAAGGGTAGGTAAGGGTATGGAAAAAGATTAATCAGGTAAGAGTTACAGTCTTGCAACAATTTTCCTAGCATTTCTTTATTTGCTAATCAACAATTCTTTATCTGAGTCATAGACTTCCCTCCAATAGCTCAGATACCTTTGCAATTGCTTGCAGACCCCCTGGGGCAGAAAGGTTGAATTGCTTCTTGCCTGGAGTCATTCAAGTAGGCTATGACTGAAGCTAAAATCTTTAACTCTTCAGTTCCCCTATCAAGGGCATAGAAGAATCAACCAGTGAGTGCTTAAATAAGTGGAACAGTGAATTGATGCTTCTCTCTCCCTTCTCTTTTTAAAAAAATCATTCAATAAATTTAAAAAATAGGCTAGTGAGCAAAATATAATCAGAAGCATGGAAACATGGAACAGACTGACAGCTGTCAGAAGGGAATGGGAGGAGGGGCTGGATGAAAGAAAGTGAAGGAATTAACCAAAGAATATATATACATGACCCTTGGCCAACAGTGTGGTGATTGTCTGAGGGAGGGGTGATGCTTGGTGGAACAAGAGCAAAGGGGGAAGAATTGGGACAATTTTTTAAAAAGATTTTATTCATTATTTTTAGAGAGAGGGGAAGGGAGGGAGGAAGAAAAGAAGAGAAACAATGTATTGTTGCCTTTCACCTGCCTCCAGCTGAGGACCTAGC
Organism: Noctilio leporinus; assembly: GCA_004026585.1. Taxonomy (NCBI): domain Eukaryota; kingdom Metazoa; phylum Chordata; class Mammalia; order Chiroptera; family Noctilionidae; genus Noctilio; species Noctilio leporinus. The sequence goes on along the minus strand of PVIW01013857.1, from coordinate 24,342 downwards.
TAAAGACCTGGCTTGCAGCCTGGTTAAGTGCCCTGACTGGGAATTGAACCAATGACCCTTGGGTTTGCAGGCCAGTGCTCAATCAACTAAGCCACACCAAGCATGGCGGGACTATTTTTATAACATAAATAAAATGTAATTTAAACAATAATAAATAAAGCCTGGGACTTTAGGGGATGTCTTAGAGGAGAATCTCAATAGAATGTTCACCAGCTTTAGGTTCATGTACCAAAATGAAAATTATTCCCTTAACTTCCTCTGTTCTTGAGTGTAGTTGGCAAATAGCACTGATTGGGTTTCTGCTATCTACCTGAGTAGGGTGATTTAAACTATTTACCCTTAGGTTGGGAAAGCGAAATATAAGCCGTTTACTCCTAAGTGTCCTTGGTTAGGGAAAATAGAATTTTGCAATTTACTAGACTGCTGTAAACTGCTTAGCCATTTAAATATCTGTCTTATACCCTACTCCACTTGTCCTGGCTTACTAGCCTCTCTCATCCAGAAGCAGTGCCTCTAGGCAGTGGAAAATGGAAAGCTGGTATTGAGCTTCTAAATTAAGACTCCCATAAAAACACAACTAGTACACAAAACCTTTTCTCACAGCAAAGATATATGATAAGAAAATTTTTCTTTTATGTGAGGTGAGTGGAACAATCAACCCAGGCCAGATGTCCTCATAGGTGTGGAATTGAGTTCATAGTTTTTATATGTTAGAGAACCCAAAGTACATAAAATAACATAAAATTAAGCTGGAACCAGTGAAAATGGATGAGGGCCTCAAATGTGGGAAAATTTTAGTTTCAGGTAACAGCCAATAAGTTTAGTAATTAATGTATGTAAAAAGCTATTCTTCTAGGAACTGAAGGAATGACCCAGCTTGACTCGTTAATAAGCTTAGTAATTAATATATGTAAAAAGCTCTTTTTTTTTTAGGAAATGGAGGAATAACCCACCTTGGCTCAAGGGTAAGAAGACCTCCACCCAGAACACAAAGACTTCCACCCAGGACAAGGAAAGGATGCTGCAGTTTTTATCTCATTAATATTTTCCTGAATTCCAGACCCCTTACCTACACCCTTTTTCACCTTCTAAAAAGGTCCCATTTATAATAGAATGTAAGACATTCTGTTAGGGTGCAAACCAGCTGTCTTCTCAGATCATTGACCATCTGAATAAAGCATCCATAAAGATTAAATCCCTGTCTCTACTTATTGGCTCTGGTAGATGATGGGTAGCACAAACAATGGCTTTTCTGGTTTCAAAATGTGTATGACCCAGCAGAGGTAAACTCTAAAGCAAGGAATTAAGACATTCAAAGATAAATCTTAAAAAAAAAAAGCATTTTCTTAATATGACTTGTTCATTAATTCAAGCTAGCCTTCTTTATTCAGTGTAATAGCACCATGACATACTGCATGTCCACTCTCTTAATCATTAAGCCTGTAGAATATCAGGTTTTGATCAACCCAAAACTGTCTTAAGAAAAAGCCTCAGGTTTGTTGATTAAGGGAACAGTTTCAGTCAAACTAAAGATAACATCTTGACCACACCCTTATGAAACGACAGAAAAATGCCATCACTGACATCAGGACCTGATACAATGATCAACTACTCCATAACCTGGCCCCAACCAATCAGTAGAGTCCACAACCCCAAATCTATTAGTCATCACGATTAATGATTTTTCCATATATAATCTAACTCCTAGGATCCAGCCACTGGGGAGCCAGGTATTAGAGCAGTTGCTCACCTGTGTCTCCCAGCTTGGCACCATTTCCTTAAATATACCTTTATTTCTTTGCTGAAAAGAAAATCACCCAAAATGCATTACAAAAAGGTGAAGTGGTAAAAAAAAATATGCATGAGAAGTTATAAGATGTGACAGAATGAATGGAAAGTATCAGAATATACCTGGAAGACATTCCATAAATAGAACCTAGACAGAATGTGGAAAAGGCAATATTTTAAGAGATTGTGACAATGAATATTCAACACCTGAAGGAAGACATGAAGCTTCTTATTGAGCACACTTAATCATAGCTGGATACATCTCAGTATATAGCATCAACTATACCTAGCATGGCATTTTCATGTATTTGGGTTTTGGGAAATTGCAAAACCCTTCCATGAACTTTCCTGAAGAAAGGAATAGGAAAACTGAGAAAGTAAGAAATATTGTGTGAGGGAAAAGCAAAAACATATGTTTATATATAAAATATCATATTCTATCATATATGCATACATGTATATATTTATAATATCCAATAAAATATTAAATCCCTATTTTAAGAATAAGCAACCATCTTCAAAGAAGTAGCATTCTCTTTCTAGGATTTCAATGAGAGAGTACATAGAAATCTTTAAAAGTTTTGGTGTCTATCACTCCATTCCCTCAGAAAATCATCATATATTTTGTTCTTTTTGATTATTCAGAGGTTTTCCTTGGAATCATAAATAGGATTATTCCATAGTTTCTACACAGCTTATTTGATTGTACTTTGTTTTCTACTATATATTAAATTCTGAACACAGCACTTTTATGCTAACAATAAGGTAATCAACATACCATACAATACAATAATGATAACAGGAGCACTGAATTATGGGTAACATGTCTAAAGATACTTTCTGAAAAATCTTAAATCTACCACTTAGGTAGGCATCACTAGGTACGTCACAGAATCATAATACTGACTTAAATCAGTCTCAGGCCAGGTAGCTCAGTTGGTTAGAGTGTCATCCTGATACACTAAGGTTAAGGGTTTGATCCTCAGCCAGGGCAAATATAAGAATCAACCAATGAGTGCATAAATAACTGGAACAACAAATCTCTCTCTCTCTCTCTCTCTCTCTCTCTCTCTCTCTCTCTCTCTCTCCCCCTCCTTCCCTCCCTCCCTCCCCTCCCCTCTCTCTCCTTCTCAAATCAATCAATAAAAATCTTTTAAAATATTTATTTCAATCAAATCCCAATCCTGCCTCCAAGAGATATCTCTCAGAAGACCTTCCTTGGAGTTTTACATTTTCCAAGTTTTACCAACCCATTGTGTTACTTACATGAGTAACTATTCATACCATTGTCTACGCACTTCAAAATTTAAATATTTCCCACTGAAATAAAACTACTGAAAAAGTCAGATATAATCTTTAGCAAAATAAGTAGCAACCACACTAAAAGGCATACAATTAAAGCAGGAAAAATAACTTCTGAAATTGAAAAACATGGTCATGGTTTTCAAATTTAAAAATTCAAATTAAATGAAAGAGAAAATACAGTCAAAAAATGAGAGAATTGATAGACACATCCTGTGATGCTAACAAAATAAAATTAGAAATAAGTAATAAAAGAGAATCATAAAGGTAACTGCATGATAATACAGCACTATTGATGGAAAATAAACTCTGGATCAAAAAGGAAATTTAAAATAAAATTACAAGCTATAAGGAATGCAAAGGAAAGGAGGATACATCACATCAAAGCCTATGGGGTATGGCCAAGGCAGTACTGAGAGAAAAATAAGTGGTCTTAGTTACCTTTATTATTCAAGGTGAACATAAATAAAGGAAATAGCACATTTTTTGAAGAATTAGAAAAGTAAAACAGGACAAATTCAAAGATAGAAGAAATCGATGAAGTTAAACTTAAAAATACTAACCAAAAAAAGAACCAATTATAAAAGTGATCAGTAAAAAGATGGTTCTTTGAATAGCTCAATAAAATAAACAAGACTCTTTATGAATACAACTAAGTAAAAATGCGGGAAAGCAAAAATATACAAATTATGAATAATAAAAGTTTTAACTAGATAAATAGATGTGATAAAAAATAATTATACTTTTACATGCAAATCTATGACATCACATTTTAAAATCTAAAGATAATGGGTGATTTCCTAATGGAATAGAAGTTATCAATATTAACTCAATAAATAAAAAAGTTTGATTGGACAAATTACTAGAGATAAGATTGGTGTGATTATAGATCTGCCAGTAAGAAAAGCAGGAGGGAGTGCTTTCCTTGGATACAACTGTGCCCCTCCTTTTCTCAGGCATGCACTTTTGCTTTTTCTCCTAAACTCTAAGCATCCCCATAAGACTTGCAACCAGGGAAGCAGCAGGCAGTGGCTGCTAATCCTAAGCTAACCCCTGAACCTGTCTCCAAAGCTTTCTTTTCTCTAACTTGTAAGTGAGCTAAAATCAGCTCCACCTTGGTCCATTTTTGTCACTGTACTTTTACTCCTCAGTGAGTCCACACAACATAGCATGGCTCACCTATTTCTAGAGGGCCAAAGCAGCCCCACCTAGTCTTTCTCCTGTTGCTTCTTCTATCCTAGGCCCTTTTTTTGTTTCATTTTTCCCAACTTTAATAAACGTGCTCTCAAAATCTAAAAAAGGAACCAGGATCAAATAGTTTTGTAGTTCAATTTTATATAACCTTTAAAGAATAGCTAATGCCAATGTTGTTTAAACTCTTCCAGGAAAGACAAAAACAAATTGAAAATTCAGTATTGAATTTTATAAACATAGCAAATCTAAGAACAAAACTGGTTAAAGATTGTACATAAAAGATAACTATAAAATATTAATTAGTATAAAACTCAAAATAAAATATTAACAAATTATAAAACATGTGAACAAATAGAATTTAGAACCCAGAAATTTGGCAAGAAAAAGCTATACCATGACCTAGTAGGGACTGATTTACAAAGATAAAAATAGTCAAAATCAGGTATTCTATCAATACAATTGATTTATTGAAAAAAAAAAAGAAAGAAAGAAGTGCCCTGGCTGGTGAGACTCAGTGGATTGAGCACCAGATTGCAAACCAAAGTGTTGCTGGTTTGATTCCCAGTTAGGGCACATGCTTGGGTTGCAGGCCAGGTCCCTAGTTGGGAGCAAGAGAGAGGCAACCACACATTGGCGTTTCTCTTCATCTCTTTTTCCTTCCCTTCTCCTCTCTCTAAAAATAAATAAATAAAAATCTTAAAAAATATTAAAGAAGAAAAAGTACATTTCTGTCAAAGATATTGAAAAGCCTTTATGAAAATAGTCAGAAGTTACTTCTAATGGATACTAACAGGAATAAAAGGAAATGACTATATCAAAAGGGCTTTTTACCAACAATCAACAATAATCCTCATTCTAACCATGAAATGCCAAAGTCACTTCCACTAAAACCAGGAACAAGTCAAGATTACTGATAACCTCTAGGTCTATTCAACAGTATTTTTGGAGATTGAAGCTATCGCAATGAGGTAAGAAAATAAATAGTGTAAAATTAGGAAATTTAAAACCAATTTCTATTTACAATTAATATGATTGTATTTGTCTAAAATGCAAAGGACTATTTAAAATCACAAAGTCAATAAGCAAATTAGAAGAGATGGTGAGACATAAGAAAAACACACAAAAAAATTAATAGCTCCTTTCTATTAAGAGGGTTTTAGGGAGTATTGCACTGTAGAGAGTATGTACTAACATTTATTATTATTATTATTATTATTATTATTATTATTACTACTACTACTACTACTATTTTGCTTAGAAGGTCTGTCCCGAAAGTACACACCATGCAAACTATTTTAATTACTTTTTAAAATTTTATTGTTGTATTACATTCATCCCATTTTCCCCCTTCTCACCCCTTCCCCACCCACCCACTCACCCCCAAAGTCAATCCCATTTCTTGTCCATGTCCATGGGTGTTCCATGCTATTTCCTTGCCTAAACTGCTCCCCTTCTTTGCCTCCTCCCCACTCCTCCCTCCCCCTCTCCTCTGCCCACTGAAGGTCTGTTCCTTGTATCCATATATCTGGTTCTGTTGTTTGTTTTGTTCATTAGTGTCCTATAATGGGTGAGATCAGATGGTATTTGTCTTTCACTGACTGGCTTATTTCACTAAGCATAATACTTTCCAGTTCCATCCATGTTGTTGCAAAAGGTAGGAATTCCTTCTTTCTTTCTGCTGTGTAGTATTCCATTGTGTAAATGTACCGAAGTTTTTTTGATCTAGTCATCCATCCACTGATGGGGAGTTAGGCTGTTTCCAGCACTTGGCTATTGTAACTAGCACTGCTATGAGCATAGGGGTACATAGTTTCTTCTGCATTGGTATTTCAGGGTTCTTATGGTATAATCCTAGTAGTGGAATTTTTAGTTCCATTTTTAGTTTTTTGAGGAAATTCCATACTGTTTTCCATAGTGGCTTCACCAGTCTGCATTCCCACCAACAGTGCACCAGGGTTCCCTTTTCCCCACATCCTCACCAATACTTGTTGTTTGTTGATTTGTTGATGATTGCCATTCTGACAGGTGTGAGGTGGTATCTTATTGTGGTTTTAATTTTCACCTCTCTGATGGCTAATGATGTTGAGCATTCTTTCATATGCCTTTGGACCCTTTGTATGTCCTCAGAGAGGTATCTGTTCAGGTCCTTTGCCCATTAAAAAAAAAAGATTTAAAAAGATTTTATTTATTATTTTTAGAGAAAGGGAAGGGAGAGAGGCAGAGAGGGAAAGAGACATCAATGTATTGCTGCCTTTCACCTGCCTCCAGCTATGGACCTGACTGGAGACCTGGCTTGTAACCTCATTATGTGCCCTTTGCCCATTTTTAAATTGAGCTGTTTGTCTCCCGTGTTGAGTTGCATAAGTTCTTTATATATTTTGGATATCAAACCCTTATCTGAGGTATTATTGGCAAATATGTTTTTCCATACAGTTGTTTCCCTTTTAATTTTGCTGGTGTTTTCTTTAGCTGAACAGAAACTTTTCAGTTTGCTATAGTCCCATTTGTTTATTAAGCTATTTTAATTATATTGACATTGGCTCAATACTGTCAGGACAGACCTCATATACAGTATTATTGGTGAAAGGTGTATCATCTATCAGTCTCATCTACAGAATATATTCATCAATTAATATCTCAAGCCATTGTCTCGGTCTCAATATTCTACTGACATTTTTTTCATTTTTCCATTACATAACTTCCTCTACTCGTATCTGTGTGTTTGAAAATTTTAAATCTGTATATCTTTGTTTTTTTAATAATATTACTTTATCTTGCAAGTATCTTACCTAGTGCTCTAGCCTTCTGGAACTGATTGTTCATTCCATGTGTCAAAATTATCAATTTCTTAACTTTGGTTCCAAGGCACACATTACAGTATATACTAACACTTCTGCTTGGAAGATTGAATTAGCTAGTACTTTCACCTCTCTAATACACTGATTAGCTCATTCATTGTCATATGGCCCAGAACAACATTAAGATTGCTTTGATATATTGTAGCAAGTTAAGCAGTTTTTATCTAAAATACTATTATTTAACATGTAATAATTATATAAGCTACTGGCATATTTTACTTTTTGTATTAACTCATCAAAATCTAGTATGTACCTTAAATATGTGTAAAAATATGTATGTGTGTAAATGTATTTTTGCATGTGTTTGGCAATATTGCAATTCATATTACTTAAAAGAATAATTCTTTAAACAAATGAATTAACATAGGTATTTTGAAATAATGAAAAGAAAACTTTGTATTAATATGATTTGAGAAGCTGACAGAAGGCAGTAACTAAATGGTGAATTGTCTGGATGAGAAAGGAAAAAAATAAAAGTACACATTGGTGGTTACAGAATAGACAGAAAATTCTTTAAGAAGAATAAAGGAAATGGAGAAGCCAAAGAACTTATATGCATGACACATGGACATGAACTAAGGGGGGCATTGCTGGAGGAAATGGGGTACTAGGTGGAGGGAGGCAAGGTGGGGGGTATTGGGACAACTGTAATAGCAAAATAAATTAAATATATTTAAGAGAAATAAAAGTGAAAAAAAAGATTGCTTTGAGCATAAATTGTAACATTTTTATAGCCCAAAGTGCATTACATTTATCTTTTTGGTGGTTTTTGAAGATTTTTATTTGTTCTTAGAAGAGGGGAAGGATGGGAGGAAGTGAGGGAGAGATACATTAATCAGTTGCCTCTTGTATGCCCCTGATCAGGTACCTGGACTGCAATCCAGGCATGTGCTCTGACCAGGAATCAAACCAGTAACATTTTCAGTTAGCAGGATGATGCCCAACCCACTGAGCCACACCAGTCAGGACTATCATTTGGTGTTTTAAATGTCTTCATAATAGATATATAGCACAATGAATTACTAGTATCACAACCCAATACTATTAATTCCAGTTTAAATAAAAATGGTTCTGTGATATAGAACTTCACCAACAATCAGTGCATCATACCTCAAAGATGTCAAAAAAGAGCAATGTTTCCATTTATAGAGAAGAATAACATTTTGTAAATAAACTATAACTAATAATGTATGAAAAGTTGTGGCAAAAGTGGAGGAAAAGATGGCTTATTCAATGTCTGGGTAAGAGAAGTTAAAATTACATCTGTACTTCATAACACACATAAAAGTATATACCAGAAGGGAGAGAGGGAGTGAGGAAGGGAAGGAGAGAGAGAGACAGAGAGAGACAGAGTGAGAGAGAGAGAGAGAGAGAGAGAGAGAGAGAGAAAGGGATTTTTTAAAGCTTGAAGAAAATTATCTTAAAACCATGGGGTAGGAAAAGGTTGCTTCAGCATGATCCCAAACCTAGAAAACCTAAAGAGAAAGGGTGAGTGATATAACTATCTAAAAATATAGATTATCTACAGGGAAAACACAATGCATAAAGATAAATGAGGCAAAATGTGCACAGAAAGGCACACATAATATATTTAAGTAAAATAAAGTTATAAAACAGAACCATATTCATACACTGTGTGAGTTTATTTTCTGATAAAAATATGAATAGGCATATCATTTAAGTTTGCATATTCATAGAACACATTACACTGGTAATAGTAACTGTAAAGATGGGTGGGAAGAGGGCAGTTTTATGTTTTAATTTATATGTTTATCCATTTTAATTTTTAATAAGCATGATTTATGGTTTAAAGAAATATAATAAATATGATTAAAATAAAATAAGAGTTCATTGTGAAAAATAACCTCACAGAGTACTGGTAACTCCCATACCCATCTCAGATTGGTAGTCATATGTTCAACTGGATGCACAATCCAGTCCAGTAATGCACAGGTTAAAATATAGCCTTCCTCAGACATCAATTTTTCCCCTTTCTATGTTGAAACAAATATGTCTGGGACTATCAATAGTTTAAAAATAGGTGAAAAGCAATTCCAGGGTATTACTAATATCTTAATACTTCCCTACATATAACCATATCCACCTAAACAAATGTGACTATATATGTGTGACAGATTTATAGACTTTCACAAGATATGATATTTATATCATAAAAGTTTTAACCTTTATACAAAAAGAAAATCAACTAGAATTTGTTGACCTTCCATAAGTGACATGGTATAATTTTAATACTTCCAATTTTGGCTACAGATTACATGAACCAAGTTAACAAGAGGTGGTAATTGATGAGGTTATATGATAACTGATTATAAAAAATCATTCTCCAAGTCAGTTTGAATGGATTTAAGGTTTATAAAATACTCTATTGTTTGTTTTATTTATCTTACCTAGATTTCATCTTTTCTATGATCAAAAACAGAATCCATTTAACTCATTTTAAATGACAGAAGAAAGTTTAAATTAAAAGTTTTATTTTATGGGTCCATTTCATTATGTCTAGATTTCCATTACAGCTTATTGAAAGAAAGTCACAAAAAATTAGCAGGAGCATAGCTGTATCACATTTTAGAAAACAGAAGCCTGAAATGAAAATGGGTAAAGAGATGACAATTCATTTTGCTTGAGTTTGAAAATTTTTTGTAACAAGTTATCATTACTCATCAAACAAAACAAAAAAAAATCCAGGAAATGAAAGCCTCATCAACAGGCAGAAGAGAATGCATTACAAATACTAGAGATTTCTGCTGCCATAAATGTATACATCTCTCAAACTCTGTATGAAAGCTAATTGGTAAAACATCTTAATGGTCATAAAATGAAATATATCTTAATAGTCATAAAATGACCATCCATTGATGTTCTGCCTTTAGTGAAGGGGCATCTAGGCATACAAAAGTATAATTGTGTCCAGAGAGAAATGTGCTCAAGCACATGGATACACTAGGCCCTCCTACTTTGATAGCATTAACAATTAGCTAAGTCAGCTTGCCCTGATTTCCCAAGACTAAATAAACAACCTTCTGATAATTTTTAAATTTTTATTTTGTTGTTGTATTACATTCATCCCATTTCCACCCGCCCCCTGCTCTCCCCTACCCAACCCTCTCCACCACCACCCCAGTCAATCCCACATGTTGTCCATGTCCATGGGTCATCCATGCTAGTTGCTCGATGATAATTTTGTTTCTCTGTAATCTCAAGAAGAGAATGTTCCAAGCAGCCAATACTAGCACTCTGGTCTACATGGTGATTATGTTTTCTATAACAGATTATCATTCTGTTTATTTTCAAAAAAAAATTCCACCCCATTTGATAACTTCTGTGAATTTAGAAATGCTCAATACAGAGAAGGCTCTATGCCCAAAGATGCTTTTATTACACCTATACTTTCATTTTTTTTTTATGTAAATGGTCAACAGGGCCAAACAGTTAGCCCACTATTAATGTGGATTGAATTATAAGTGACTAGACCCATCAGGGTAGGTACCCTTCTAATAAAGCTTATTTTCCTCCCCTTCCCTTTCCCCTCCCTGATTCCTATCCCCAAACCGAACGTTGCCCAGCCCTTAACACAAGTCCTGAGACCCAATGGAAAGGGTCAAGTTTTCAGGCAGTCACACGTGTCTCAAACAGCACTTCCCAAAGTCCAGGTGATTCAGTTCTAAATAACAGCAGGTGTGAGACATCAAAGCACATGTAGGGCACATAGCTATGTGCCACTCTAAGACTAAGTACTTCTCATTGTTCAACAGGGTTCGAAAAATTCTTAGAATTCAGTCACACCAAGGGTCACCATGTTACCACAGCAACCACCATAATTATTACATATTAAATACCTGGTGGTGCATGATCTGGTATCATGGGAATTAAGTGTCACTCCAAAAGACAGAGACACAAAGAGACTACTGCTAATTATCTCCCAGAAGGAGGAAATAAAGATAGACATTCAAGAAAGGGAAAGGGAAGAATGAGAAGAAAGGAGAGGACAGACATGCAAAAAAACAAGGATGCTGGTCAGGCCTGTGCCCCTACTTCATGGTGCATTTTTATTACTCCAAGTTAATTTCATTTTCATCTCAGGAATGAAAGTCACTCAGCACCCCAAATTCAACATGGATTAATGTAAATATTTCTCAGATCTTCAAGCTACATATTTGTGTAAAGGTACAAGTTTGTTCTCATTGTCTCTATTTTCTCAAGTATCTCCAATGAATATCATTTAGGAGAAAGTAGAAAAACTTTAAATCAGGCTCTGAAAATTTATCTACAGTGTTGTCCAATTTTGTGTATCAAGTATATAGGTACAGTAATAGTAAAAGTGTCTGGAAGTATATACACTTAGTTTTAATTTTGTGCTTCTCTCTCCAGGTGCCACAGTCCCTTACATTGTTCTTTTTGCAGCCCTCCACTCTTAACTCTGAACCTTCTCTCTGGGAATCACATCCATTCTTATGTATTCAATTATTATTCATCCTCTGGTGGTTTCTAAATCTTTATTTGCAGCCTTGTCTTCTCCTCTGAGCAACTGATCAATACATCCAAATAATAAGGTGTCTCCATATGGATGTGGCACAGGTACCTCAAACTCAAGTTTAAATGTATTAGCTTTCTCCTAAATCTTTTACTCCTACCTAATCACACAACAAGAAAAATGTTAGTTGCCTCACCCCACCCTTAACACTGGTGTCAAATGAGTCCCTACATGTGCATGATTTGGTAGGGTCACCATGCCTAACAACTCCAAGCCAATTAAGTCCCTGGGTTTTTATCTACTATAGAGAACTTTGGAGTAAGTATATGTAAGCCTGGGACTTAAACCAGATCATAACTAAACAAAGAATTTTACTCTTTCCTGGACTTACATATAAAGCAGCATAATATCTCCAAACCGACTGGGAATGTATTATGAGAGCTGGTCTGAGGCCATGTTTGAGAAAACACTTGGAGTCCTTAGAGATAAGAACTTAGAAATAAGAACTAGTCCTTTGATAAATTATTTTGACAGTTGCCTTGCAGGAATGACAGAACTGTACACAATAGTCACTTAACAAATGCTAATCTTTATTGTTATTTTTAAATGACAGACACGTGGCAGAATGCCCCCACCAAAACAAAGGTCAACCAAGAAAAAAACCTATTAACCCTGCACTCTAGGAAATTAATGGTGCCTGCTTTTCTTAATTAACTGTTATGTGCCAGAACACTCTACTAAGTATATTGCATGTGTTACTTTATTTAATCCTCCTGACAAGTCTCATCTTCACCACTTACTTATGATTTCAAAAACGAAACTTCAACCCACCTCATTTTTAATCTATAATAGTTTCCATTCATTATATGTTCAACTCACCTGCTTCACGCCCAACACTTTCCATTTTCAAAAATTTCAATATTCATTTCAGATAAATAAGAACACGCTGATAATTTAAAAGTAAAAAGGTAAAAAATCACTTATTATCTTTCCACCCAAAGATAACCACAGTTACTATTTGGGTGCCTATAATTCAGGTTTTAGTCTCTACTTAAAAGTATGTTTCATTATTCTCAAAAAGTGAAATCATACTATGAATATCACTATCTAACATTTCTTACTTAATAATGCATGATGAATATCTTTTCCTGGCAATACGAATTTAAATCAGCACATTTACCATATACCATGTGGACATTCCTTAATTTATTTAACCAAGCCAATGTGCTAAACACTTGTTTCTAATTTTTACTATTTTAGATAGTGCTGGGATGCACAGACTTGTACATGCAGTCTTTGGTCAATTTTTCAGTTATTTTCTTAGGACAAAGGGTTTACATATTTTAAGGCTTATAATTTGTATTAGCAAATGATCCTCCACAAACCCTGTTCCAATGTAAATTCATTCCCACCACCAGTTTGGAAGGGTCCATTTTATCACATCCTCATGGATACTGCACAGTAGGTGAGGGAAAGACTTTTATGTGAATTCCAGTACTTCTTTCCAGTCAAAAATATTTAGTGGCTTTTTGTGTTCAGTGGAATAATGTTCCAACAACTCTCTGCCAAGTGGCTTCACACAGCTTCCCAAATTTATTGATTTCCACTCCCTGCATGCGCCACTCTAAGCAGACTAATTTCCTCACTGTCATAAGGAAAAAGTTCCTACCTCCATGCTTTTTTCACACCAGTTCCTCTTCACTCCTATCTCATTGAGTGCCCTAACTGCCTACCCCATTCAGAACTCCTTTGAAATGGCCACTGCCTCCACGAATCTGTGGCTACTGTATGCTACAGAAGCCTTTGCTTCTTCTGTGCTCTGAGAATGCATATTTGACAATGAGTATACTCTCTAGATATTTGCAGTTATTTTGTTTCTATGTTTCTTATCTTTCCAACTAGCTTATAAACAAAAGAGCAAGGATGGTCTGGGTTAAGTTTTTTTTTTTTTCTTTCTAACATTCACACACAACTTTACTGATGATACACATATAAATTCCATTCAAATGACAGGAGGGAGCTTACTTAGGATGAATTGATTCACTGTCATTTATGCAAAAGAAATAGTAAAAATTTCAATGTAGGCAGTGAGATAAAGAGCAACCAACATGTTTTCAAAACATGTAGTGACATTCATTCATTCAGCTTAGACTTAAAGACCAACTTGGATAAATATCAGCGTTCATGATACAATATGATATTCATTACTCAAAATTGGTAGCTGAAAGGATTTCTTTACCATATAAAGATGGAGAAAAGCAATACTTTACAATGTGTGTTGCTTCTAAACTACAAAAATCAAGAAGTTATTCCTGGCTGTTAGGGAACATATGTTCAGCCAGTTTGGCCACAAATTTTCCAACTTTTACTTTCACCAAAAAATCATGGTGACTTTCTATCCCCAAAATCTTATCAGCACACACTTGAAATTCTTTTAAAAAGAAAAAAAGTGAACCTTTGCTGAATTGATTCTGAGTAGGTTCATTTTCTTCCCACTTAAAATTGTCACTTATGTTCTCAAATACAACCAGAAGTTTCAGAATAATCTCTTTGTTCTCCTTGTTATTAAAGAGGGAACCCAGTGAAAATGGTACTTGGGCCCTGAGAAGTTCTCTAGTCATGGCTGGATTTTCAGCCAAATTCAAAAGGAGTTTCAAAACCTGAAATTTAGTTTCTTCATTTCCTGCTGAAAATAAACGGAAAAAGTCTGAAATTGAATTAGCAAGCATGTGCTGATACTCATTGGTAACAGTCATATTTGTAAGCAACCTTAGTCCAGCCAGCTGCACAGATGAATTCAGGCGAGAAGTGATTGTATCATCACATACTTGATTCATGTATATCTTAAGCCTGCGCTGATTTTCAGCATTCACACTCAAGTTATTCAGGACAATTAAAGCCTTTTCCTTAACGATGGGATCCCGAGTATTGAGAATCTTTGCAACAATTGGGAGACCACCCAGATCACGAATAATATCTCTGTTGAATGCATAAGCAGCATTGTTACCCAGGGCAATTAAAGCTGCTTCAAGAATATAAGGCTTTTCTGACATCTCAACCAAGCAAAGAACTTTTTGCAGCTCTTGAGGAGACAAAATAGTGTCATCTGAGTTGGGGGAAGCCCGTTTCTGAACAGCTCGTCGAGCCCGGGTGGCCCTGGCCCTGGCCCTGGCCCTAGCTCTAGTCCCAGCCTCAGTCCCAATCCGGGCCCAAGGTGGGTACCATACTATACCCTTGTTCTCACTGTTGTCATCATCATCATCAGACCAGTCATTGTACCTGGCCCCAGGACAGTCCCCAACATCATCCACATCCCCAGGCCCACTCTCAGCCATTTTCTCTTTGTTCTGTTTTCTTCCACGGGCCAGCCTGTAAATACAATAGCAGGCGCCAGCCCCAATCACCAGTCCCGCAGTCACCCAGCCTACTTTCCTGGCGTAGCCCATGCAATCGTCCCTGACAAGAGCAGGGACCAAGGAACAGAGCAGTCACTCAGTCTTAGGGAGAACTATGGGCCTGGGTGCTGGCCTGTAGAGAGTGATTGTCTTCAGCCACTTCAAAACCAAATTGATGATACTGGAGGTGAGCCTAGAGATAGAGGAAGAAAATGAGGTTTGAGTTTCTCTTCTCTTTGTGTTGCCCCATGCATGCAGTTACACAAAGGGACAGGAGAATAGTAAATGAGTACTTGGTAGGAAATGTAGATTGTTAATACACCTACCTCATTTTACCCTCTACCCTCCCCAAGCCTAGATAAAGGCAATGAAGCCCACACTCTCTCCTAGGGCTTCAGCCAACCCAACCTTGGGTGTTCCCAGGGAGTGGCACCCTTGCATTAAACTCCTCCAGACAGGCAGTTTGCCCCTTCTTCCGTCTCCTGGAGCTGTGCCACACCCAACAATTCTTTCTATCTGTAGAGACCAGAGCCAGTGAGAACTGAGGGCTTGATGGATCATCTGTTCATTCCTTGCTTTCCTGATTCACTATCCAGGTTGCCAGATTTTTTAGAACCTCTATGCCATCCAAAACATACACATGCCTGCCCCTTCCCTAGCCTGAAATGGGAGGGATGGTAGGGAAATAAAGTAGGATTAGGTCAGCAGGGCAGATTTCCAACCCCTCCCCCATTCCGGTCAGCCCCTACACCAACACCGACCTTACTGATCTGAGGAAACTTCTCTCTCTTCAAGTGGCGCCACCTGCTACAAAAGACCTGCTGGATGACAGATCGAAAAACATGGACACTAAGTACTGCTGAGGGAGGAAGATTATGAGCAAATTATCTAATAGGTTTCCCTTCTGTCACTCTCCCCAACCCCATCCCACCACAAGATACACACACACACACACACACACACACACACACCGCATGCCATTTTGCCACAGCCCCAAGAGTGCAAACATACTCAGATTCAGACTAACCTAGATTATTTCCATCTCTGGTTTCTCTCTACCCCCACCATCACCCCTCTTACAGTCCCCAGATGGTCTTACCCTCAAATCGACCTTCACCAATCAGGGTTAATTTCCTTCCTCTTCACTTGCCGGTTGTAGTGCCACAAACTACGGAAAGACTGACAACCCGGGAGAGGCTCAGACTTACTAAACAGAGCCATAGTCAGGAAGACACAGCCACAGTCAGAAAGACGGGAAACAGCCACTACCGAGTATTTGGTGGACGGACCAGTCCCCAAAAATTCTTTCCTAATTCGGAGGCCTGGTTGTCAAATCTTTCCCACCCATATTACCCCTCTCGGGATTCTGCAGACACATCACATTGCACCCCCACCTCACCCCGTGCCCAACCTTTTCCCAGTCGGCACTGTCCTGGAGGACTGAGGGCTAACACCGAGACCACAGCTCCCTTTCTCGGCTCCCAGTAGGTTACCACCTTCTGATCTCTGGGCTGCTCCCCAAACACCTCATTGCTCACCATTTTGCAGCATCAAAATGAGCTGCAAGCAGGACAGAGGTCCTGGAAAGCCGGAGGCGAGGGGGAGAGCCGACGGAGGCACCTCAGGACCCGCAACGGTCTCCGCCCTACACCCTGGACCACCCACACTTCATGGACTCTCCCTAGACTGACCTTCTGGGATCCAGGACAATTTCCTTCTCCCTCTCCTTCTTCCCTCTGCCACAGGGCTGCTATCCCTAGAGCAGTAGGGAGCTGGTACTCAGACGGAACCACCACCAGAACGAGAAGGACTTCTGCACACGTCAGCTCTTGGTCACGTGAGAGCTACGTCATCCACCAACTCTGGTCCTCAATTTCCCCTCCCACCAGCAGTGCGGCAGAAGAGGACCCGCCCCCTTTATTTCCTCCCCCATATCAGGCCCTGTTGCTCTTTCTTTGCTAATCCCATCTCTCTGTAGTTGAGTTTGCCTTCCTCTGATTACCAGAAACGGACAGTATCTTCCCTAGGGCTACTGGCTACTCACTTTTTGAAGAATTTGCTTATTCCTTCTCTAGGCTCCTAGGACAGCAACCTCTCGTTCCACCTCCCCTCTTCCCAGCTATTAATGTCTACCATTTCCTCTGAAATCTAGTCCCAGATCTAAATTGAAAAGAAAATATCAGAAAAGGAGACCTGGAATGAGAGTATGTTTTACTTCCTTAATATTTTTGTTCTGCCCTCTCCCACCCTCAGCCTGCATTCTTTTAATTTGTCCTGCCCTCTCCCACCCTCAGCCTGCATTCTTTGCATGAGAATGTTACTATAAAGCCATTACGGGCCGAGAAAAAAAGTGGGAGTTACAGAGTGACGTTTGGTGGATGGCCTCCAAAAGTCCCATGTTTTCTCACTTGTGGAGAGTGTTATACATTTCACTCAAAACCACCTTAATGTCTTCTGGGACCTAATAGATAACACAACCCTGAATGAGCTAATTGGTGCGTCTGAGAATACAAAACTTTTCTGACTAGGCTACAGATTTCCACGTGCATCAGTTAGCAAGGAAGAGGCATGGGGCTCTCAGAAGCCAGTAACACAGAAAAGGCTGAGTAGAAACTACAACTGTGTAGTGGTTATCTGTCAGATAAACAAGCATGCACAACTGACAAAGTGAGTGGATACAAAGAGCATTACAAAATATATTTGTGTACAAGTAAATAATATCTTTAAATGAAAAAAATGTTAGAGGAACACTGAGACCACAAGAAAATTGGGTGAACTAGCGTCTAGCAATTACTGGGAAAACATTTTGCCAACTGGTTCAATGAACTCAATGATTCAGCTCTCAGCAATGATCATTTTTTATAGCAGGGAAAGTAATAAAATAATGTCAGAACATGGGGTCTGCAGTGGGATATTCCCTAATAGTTCAAGTATATGGTTATTATCTGAGTATAACTTTCTAAATCCTTAGGCAAAGGGGAAATAAATCAAGAAACTGGGAAGTTTTGGAACAAGCAAAACTTCAGGGAAATTCATATCAACATAACTTCTGAGAGGCAGTACTAGAAAATGACTGAAAATCAGTGAACAGAAACCAAATCAACTATATGATTTTGTGTTTAGAGGAAGATCATGTGTAGTGAATGGGGCTTATTTAAGCATAGAATATCTGAAAAAGGAGAGTCAGAAGAAAATGTTAGTAGTTCCCACTGCCTGGAGGAGAGGCAGTCTGCTAAGATGATTGGAATATTTAGCTTTTCTTGGCAAGAGTACTTCATGCTTCCTTAGCTGAAAGCCACTACTTAAGGTGAACCAATGTTTTTACTCTGATTTCAGGCTCACCAAGCAACTTCCTGAGGTATGGTTTCCTAAGTAGTAGCTTGCCTACAGGAAAAGAACAGACTGGTAAAACTGGCAGAAACCTCCAGTACCCCTGACAGGTAGTTCCAGGGTAAATTATTCAGGTGTAACTCCTGTTGAAAGAATTCCCTTATGGCCTAATTACAGGGGAAAATGGCAGAGATCCATGGTTTGGGCATTAAGATCTATATTTATATGTGTCTGTGAATGGGGATCTTTCCTTAACAGAAGCATCTGCTCTCAGCATACAGAAAAAAATCAGGGGTTGATCATGAAACAATGAGGATAAAATCCTGAACTGCAGATGCAACTCTGTGGAATCCTGTCAGGGAAGCCAGGTAATTTTGGCTTTTTTTTACCACCATTTTAGAACTGTACCTTTTTAATGTTCGATTAATGTGAAAATTAAGACATGCTGTAGCCAATAGGCCCCTAGCACCTCACTCACAGTTGGATGATGGGTTAATATCCAAAGGTATTAAAAGGATCCTGCAAATCAACATCAGAAACAGCTTAAATTTCTCTCTTGGAAAAGAAAGGAAGTGTGTTTTACATTTTATGTACCCTGCATTTTCCACAGCAAAAGTGTAGGCATTTTATCCAATACAGACCAACTCAATACTCTTACTAACACTTAAATCTTGGACAGTGATAGGAATTGAAAGTTTGTAGAATTATGCCATCCTAAAGAGACTATCAATTCCTCCTGCCTAGACCTCACAGAGCTGATCCTTGTCTTCAACATCCTTTCACTGTTTAATTTCACCAGGTTTGGTTTCTGTTGCTTGCAACCAAACAAAATCAACTAATATACAATACAAATATTAAAAATACATAAAAAGTAATATAGATTTTAAGATATCAATCTTCTATAATTTATTTTCCACACTCTGTATAATTCTTTTAGTGTTACCATATGCCTATCCTTTTGTTTCCTTGTTTTTAGACACTTTATAAATTACAGATCATGTATGACCACATACTGATTTAAGGTTTTGTTTTTTTTTTCTCTAGATAGGAAGTTTATTGAGGGAAATGTTCCCCATCACTGCATAAAAGCCCATTCTCTTCCCTGAGAGCATACTACTAATAAACTCTGCTTACATACTAACTGACTTGCTGATCTGTAATTCTTTTTTTTTTTTTTTGGATAAATATTTACCAGATTTATTACTGTTTTCTACTTTTGCCCTTATTCTATTTTTGGGGGTGGGGGTTGGGGAAGAGGACAGAGGGGAGCAAAAAGGGGATGGATGATTTAAGGCTTTTGACAGTAGCTTCCCATTGTCTTGTGCAGGCTCAGGAACTTTTAACAAGCATATGTGAGGAATTGCTTAAGGGTTTTCCTTTTTTACTTTTGAAATGGTCAGGCAAATAACATGCCCTTAAGTATTTGCTAGTGAATGTATAATGAAAAGCAAAGTATATTTTAAATGCTAGTCCCAAGGTTTTTTGGTAAGAATTGTAGTTGAAAATGACAAAGTAAAAGAATTTAAAGGGTTATTCCCATGAGGTTTAGAGTTTTAGAGAGGGAGTAGATTTAAACAGGAAAGGTCTGACAGACTAGGAAAATAGTGATCAGGGGTTATACACTGGAACAATTGGAAAATATACCAAAGGATTGAGTTATTTTATATTAGTAAAGAAAGGTGAGAGTTGAATATTTTTGAAGCTTTGTTAAGCTTCACATACACTTTCATTTTTTCTCATACTTAAGTTCAAAAAAATAAAAAGCCACTTACATAAGTACTTAGTAGCCAAAAACTGAATGATGGAAAGTTGAGTCTTCAAGTTCTGTTTGTATGCCTGAATGAATAGGATTCACTTCTCTATGATGACGAACTAGAAAAAGAACAGCATAAGGCAATGATGGCCAAACAAATAAGTTTGGAGTTTAGAGAGAGGGAGTATGATTGATAAGTTTAGATTATTAAAGTTTGAGGAAGACCAGGAAGTTGTGGCATATTCTTGGGTTATGAATATTAATTGACCAGAAAGGCACTCTAGGCTCCATGGCTCACCTCCAGAAAAAGCCTCCCGCCAACTGAGCCTCTCACTGGGGAGCTTCCTGCTGGGGTGTCATATTTCAGTGTTCTAAGAGTGAGGCTGCCTGAAGGGTCTATATTTAGAGCATGACTCCCCAGCAGGGACAGCTGGATGTCTGGGGACTACCTTCTGGGTACTTTGTTCCTGGGTTCTGGGATTATTCTGAGGGGTTTGTAGGCATGGTTCAGTAAAATTTTAACAAAAGGCAGGGAATGAATAGGCTCTCTTTCTCTTGGTGAGTGTTTGGGATCCTGTGAACTGTGCTTTTCATGAGGGAAAATGACATGAATTTCAGGGGCATTGCAGTGATTTACAGACACCTACTGACCCTTACCACTATCTCCCCTGGAAGATGCACAACAGTAACAACTGCTGGGATGACCTAGCACATGAATAACAGATACCAGAGATATCAGTGCAGGGTCATGATTAAATGAAAAGCTCATTTAGACTCTCACTTTATCAATGGGATAATAGGGAATTCTCTAATTTTTGGATGATTTGTGGGTTACACCATACAACTTCAGAATAGGTTTTAAATAAACGTTTTTGAATGAAAAGCAGGCTGATCTGTAAAGTTACTAATTTTTTAAAGTGCATTCACTTTATGATTTATTTGAATTTGGGGTCTGCATAAAGTACGTCCTTTGAAGCCAGAAGAAAAGCTATACAGTAGTCTTCTATAAAGAACTCAGCCCTGGCTGGTAAGCACAGTGGTTAAGGCGCCAGCCTGTGAACCCAAAGGTCGCAGGTTCGATTCCCCAGCCAGGGCATATAACCAGGTTGCAAACCATGTCTCCAGTCAGGGTTGTGGCTGGAGGCAGGTGAAACGCAACCATACATTGATGTCTCTCTCCCTCTCTGCCTCTCTCCCTTTCCCTCTTTCTAAAAATAATGAAATAAAATCTTAAAAAATATATTAAAAAAAAAAAAAAAAAAAAAAAAGAACTCAGTAGTCTGACACCTAATACTCTGAGTTCAGCCAGGAAGAAGAAGGGGACAGCAGTTCACTTATGTAAAATGGTCATAATTAAAACACTGACAGTCTCACTATAGATTCATGTTATCCATCAATTTATAAATCATATCAAAAGCACACTAGTTTGTTTTGTTTTTGTTTTTTTTTTGTAAGGACATGTTTTTAAATTTTAATATGCTGTTTGAAAGCTGCTAGTCCCTGTGTAGTCAGAAGAAAAAAAAATTTTTTTTTCAATGTATGGTTGCCTTTCACCTGCCTCCAGCCACAGACCTGGCTGGAAACCTGGCTTGCAACCTGATGATGTGCCCTGGCTGGGGAATCGAACCAGCGACCTTTGGGTTCGCAGGCCGGCGCCTTATCCACTGTGCTACCAGCCAGGGCCAGAAAATATTTTTAATGCAGTACAAATTAACCAATTCAATGAGGCCTCCTTATTAACTGAGAAATCTTTTTAAGTATAAATATACATATAGCTACTTAAATTGTTTATTCCAAAGTGGTATAGCTTTATTGAATTTTGATTACAGTAATGTAGCTCGAGTATATAAAAAAATGAAGGGAAGAAAAAATAGAAGATAAATGTATCAAAAATGTTAATAAAATCCTTACTAAGACTTAGGCTTTCTTTTCTGATCACCCACCCCATAATTTTGGTGCAGTGACTGCATGTGGGAAGGAGTAAAAATTAAGGGAGGAGGTCAGGAGTTTTGGAGCCAAGGAAAGGTTAGGAAGTTTCTCCACGAAGTATAAGTAAACAGTAAACCCAAGAAAAGATACTGCTCTTTCCTGTAATTAGTGGAAGGCAAATTCAAACACCAGAAAGCCCTGACCACTTCTGGTTTCTGCTATTGTTAGAGAGGAAAGGAGTGACGGGGGACCGGTGTGATGGTGGGAAGTACCGGGCAGACTGGCACTTGCCGCACTCACTGCTTAAGGGAATGGAAATTAGGGGGCCAGAGCTCACTGGTGACGTGGTCATCACATGACCAAAAGCTGCCTAGAGCTAAACTGTTAGTCGCCTCTGTCAGGGTACCAGCCCCCTATTACTCTGCAGGCTTCTGAAGGAAGGAGGAAACTAGCTTCGGACTGTGCAGGTTGGTGGGAGTGTGGGCTCTGCTTGGAAAGAGGAGGGGGTAGGAGAGGGTCAGGAGAGGCACCGATCCAGGTTCCGGGAGACTGAGGAGGTATCACCCACTTTATAAATCCCAGCTCCATCCCCGCTCCAATCCCCATGCCCATTTTAGTAGAGAACTGTCAGATTTCTGGCAGTGTAGTAAGGGGAGTGAATGGAGGTTACTGAGACTACAAGGAAAGAAACGGTCCACAATCAGGACACTCTTACCAGAGTGCTGCTCAGTCCACCAAGCACCCTGTCTCCTTGGTCCCCTGTCTGTCTGTAGGTTTTTAAGTCTGTTGGCCCATAGGCCACTCCAAAAGCTGGGGTGAAGGAAGGAGCAAACAGTCTTGGGACCGTGCAGGTTGGTGTGAAGGTGGGATGAATCCGGACTCTGGGTGGGGATGGCAGTGTGGCTATCAGAGGAGAGAGGGCTGGGACCCCTGCCGACCAGTCCCAGTCGCCCTCTCCAGGCCCCCTTTTTCTCCACACTTCCTCCCAAATCGGTGCAGGGAAAGGGGTGTGGCAGCCTTTGCTGGAGAAATGGCCGCCAATGCGGAGGGGGATATAGGAGGTAGAGGTGGGGGGTTGCTAGGGGAAGCACGGGTAAGGAAAGCCCAAGAGATGTGAGAAATATTTTCAACTCAAAGGCTGAAAATTCAGAAAAGCAAGTATTGGGACCTCTGTTCTCAGTGCTGATCTATCCACTACACTTTCAGTTCTCCACTGCTGGCTGTCTTTCCATCTGACCTTCTGCCAGGCTGTCCATCACTGTGGAAGAAGCACTGACAACAGAAGACAAGGAAAGGAAAAGGAATTTAGGTGACTTTGGTAGAGGTTAGAGGGAGAAACTGCCTGTGGTAAGGGTGTGGTGGAGGAGGAGACTACCTACAGGGTTACAGCCTCTCCATGTTATCCTTCTGTCTATGACATCACAACTCCATCTCCTGCCCTTTCCTGTGGGGCTGGGAAGAGAAATGGTGGATCCTGAGGATAGAGGAACACATGAAAGAAAGAAAGTAAAAAGAAAGAAAGAAAGAAAGAAAGAAAGAAAGAAAGAAAGAAAGAAAGAAAGGAAGGAAGGAAGGAAGGAAGGAAGGAAGGAAGGAAGGAAGGAAGGAAGAGAGAGAGGAAGAGAGAGAAAGGAAGGAAGGAAGATGGGAGGGAGGGAGGAAGGAGGGAGAGGAGGGAGGGGAGGGAGAGAGGGAGAGGGGAAGGAAAAAAAGAAAATTTCCTAATAACCTACCTCTCTCAACCCGAACTCAAACTCCACTCTAGTGAGGCACAAGCTTAGGCACAGCCCAAAGCCCTGATACTATTTTTTCACCCACAGAATCATTGCAGGAAAGCTAATGGAGCCTGGAAGAATCTGAAGACCATTACTTTCCATAAGTTCAGACCTTGGCCCTAAGATTCCTCTTCAATAAGGTGAAAAAAGGCCATTTCCTATCCTGACACAAGGCTGACAAAGACTTGAACATGGGCCGGGCTCGGGAAGTGGGTTGGATGGTGGCAGGACTGATGACTGGGGCTTGTGCCTGCTACTGCATTTACAAACTAACCATAGGAAGAGCTAACAGTGAGAAATGGGAGGAGGAGGAGGAGGAGGAGGAGGAATGGGAAGATGACCAAGAACGGGATGAGGAGGAGCCCAAGATGTGGTTTGATTTCACAACTATGGCTCGGCCCTGGAATGAGCATGGGGATTGGACTGAACCCAGAGCCCCTGGTGGAACCGAAGACAGACCTTCAGGTGGGGGCAAGGTGAATCAAACATACCCGATGAGACGGCGTCCATTCCCATATGAACATAA
>PVIW01013856.1:0-25630 GCA_004026585.1 Noctilio leporinus | reverse complement strand
AAAGAAACGTTTTAGCTGTGTGTTCCCCCTTTATGATTTCTGATTGGTCCAGGTGGAGCCAGAACCTGTAGGCTTTACCAGGAAGA
The DNA here is from genome assembly GCA_004026585.1 of Noctilio leporinus. NCBI lineage: Eukaryota > Metazoa > Chordata > Mammalia > Chiroptera > Noctilionidae > Noctilio > Noctilio leporinus. Next base: position 25,544 of record PVIW01013856.1, on the reverse strand, counting down.
AAAGGAAAAGAAAAATTAAAAAAAAAAAAAAAAAAAAAGAGGAAGGAAGAAAAGAATAAAGAATGGGTTTAGAAAGGCTGGGGAAGGGAGGAATACTTAGATTGAGGACTGGGGATGCGTTATAGCCACAGAGTGAATAGACTTTAATTCGAGAGTAGGGGAGGGTCTTGGGTATTTAGGTGGATTGAGGTATGGGGGGATTAAGAATATGTGAGGAGTAACTTTTGCAAAGGATATGTTGGGGCTTAATAGTTCATTTTGCTCTTGGTATAATTCAGGTGCTTGAGATTGGCAGCAATCCCTTTCCTGATGCTGCCTCTTTTTCTTGGTCAGGACTTTACAGTCTATAGTCTATATTCTAGCTGGTCTTGGCACGTGGCAGGGCCTCTGATTGTCGCAGTAGGGCTGATTCTGAGTGTCTGCCCCTAGGTAGGCTGGGCCTTCCGCAGCCTGGCTGGGTTTTAGGGCTACTGGTGTTCTGGAGCCTGCAGGGAGCCCCCTCCCACTCCTGGCAGAGGTTCCAGCCCAGGACACGCACCCAGCACTTCTGCAGGGCAGCCCTCAATTTCGCTGGTCCCTGTGATGACTGGCCCCACCCCTGCAGTTCTGGGAGGAGGCCGCCCCTGTCCGTCAACACTGTCCAGGGTCCGCCTAAACTGTCCCGCCTTTCCGGGGTGGGCACCACGCCTTCAAGCCAACCAGCTCTCCTCGGGGCCCTTTAAGCGGCCTCTGTGATGAGCCCCTCCCAGGCGTGGGCGGTGCTGCCTTTGTCTCTGGCAATGGCGGGTCAGCCACCCCCGCCACTAGCTCCTGGCTCACCGGCTCGCAGCTTGGAGTTTCCGGCGGAGCCTGGGGGGCCTGTGTGGTTGTGCAGGGCTGGGCCTCCCCCCTCACAGGGGCTTCTAGCTGCTGTTTCCCCGGTGGCCCAGCAGCTCCGCCCTCGGCCCTCTCGCCGCCCCTCTGGTGCACTTCCTGCTCCCCTGCTCAGGCTTCCAGCAGGACTCTTCTTCTCCGCCTCTAGCCCCGCGCAGAGCCTCCTCTCCCTGCCGCCCGAGCAAGTCTCTCACACAGTCCCTCCCCTGAAAGAGTTCAATTCCGCATTCCCTACGGCGTTTGCCCTCGCTGCCCGCACTTCACTGTTGAGACTTCCAGTCACCAGCGAGCCCGGAACTGGCCCCAGTCAAACGGGCCCCCCTGGGCAGAGCCACCCCTGCCCAGAGCTGACCTTGGCCCGCCAGCCGGTTGGTCGGGAACGCCCCACCCACCATCCTGCTGGCCCTCTCCGCCTCCGGGCTGTGCTCCCCTGTGTCCAGACGCTGCCCGTTACAATCCCCAGGGTCCTGAAGACGTCTCACGCTCCCCATCCCGTCCTCCAGCTGCCCTGGCACTCAAGAACACCATCAGCACTGCTCTCTACTCTGTCGCCATCTTCCCACTTGCTGAGTGTTTTTATCATATGGGGATGCTGTACTGTATCAAATGCTTTTTCAGCATCTATTAATAAGATTATATGGTTTTTGTCTTTCATTTAGTTTATGTGGTGTATTACACTTACTGATTTGCAAATGTCGTACCATCCTTGCATCCTTGGGATGAATCCCACTTGATCATGGTATATGATGGGTTTTTTGTTTTGTTTTGTTTTGTTTTGTACTTGGGTTTTTTAAAGATTTTTAAAAAATTATTATCTCAAGAGAGAGGAGAAGGGAGGGAGGCAGAGAGGGAGAGAAACATCAGTGTGTGGTTGCCTTTCACCTGCTTCCAGCTATGGACCTGGCTGGAGACCTGGCTTGCAACCTAGTTATGTGCCCTGGCCGGGGAATCAAACCAGTAACTTTTGGGTTCACAGGCCAGTGCTTATTCATCGGGCTTCCAGCCAGGGATGATGTTTTTAATATATTGCTGGATCCAGTTTGCCAGTATTTTGTTGAGAATTTTAGCATCTATGTTCATCAGAGATAATGACCTGTAGTTTTCTTTCTTTGTTGTGTCTTGACCTGGTTTGGAGATTAAAATAATACTGGCCTCATAAAAAGAGTTTGGGAGTCTTTCTTCTTCTTGGATTTTTTGGAATAGGTTGAGCAGGATAGTAGTTAGCTCTTCCCTAAATGTTTGGTAAAAGTCACCTGTGTAGCCATCTGGTCCAGGGCTCTTGTTCACTGGGAGTTTTGTGATTACTGCTTCAATTCCACTAGTTGTTATTAATCTATTCAGGCTTTCTGCTTCTCTTGGATTCAGTTTTGGTAGATTATACATTTCAGAAATTTATCCATTTCACCCAGGTTGTCACATGTCTTATCACATGGTTGTATGCAGTAATTTCTTATAATCTTTGTATTTCAGAGGTATTGGTTGTGATTTCTCCTCTATTGTTTCTGATTTTGTTTATTTGGGTCCTCTCTCTTTTTTTTCTTTACTGAATCATTAGAGGCTTGTCAATTTTATTTTTTTCGAAGAACCAGCTCCTGAATTTATTGATTCTTTGAATTGTAGTTTTAGTCTCTATGTTATCTAATTCTGCTTTGATCTTGAGTAATTCCCTCCTACTTCTTGTTCTGGTCTTTGTTTGTTGCTACTCCTCTAGTTCTTGCAGCTTTATGGTTATGTTGTTTGTATAAGCTTCTGTTAACCTTTTTAGGTAGGCCTGTATTGCTATGACCTTCCCTCTGAGGACTGCCTTTGCTGTGTCCCATAGGTTTTGGGCTGTAGTGTATTCATTTTCAGTTGTTTCCAGAAACTGTATGATTTCTCCTTTGACCTCATTGTTAATACATTCATTACTTAATAGCATGTTATTCAGTCTCCATGAATTAAAATGTTTTTGGTTTTTCCCCTTGAGTTTGGCTTCTAGTTTCAAGCCATTCTGATCTGAGAAGATGTTTGGTATGATTTCAATTTTCTTGTATATGTGGAGGCTTGTCTTTTGTCCTACCATGTGACCTATCTTTGAGAAAGTTCCATGTGCATTTGAAAAGAATGTGTATTTTGCTTCTTTGGGGTGAAAAGTTCTGTATATATAAGTTAAGTCCATTTCATCTAGAGTGTTGTTCAATGCCACAATATCTTTGGTGTTTTTTTTGCTTGGAAGAATTGTCCATTGTTGATAACAGGGTATTAAAATCCCCTACTATTAGTGTGTTGCTGTCCATATTCTTCTTGAAGTCCTCCAAGATTTTCCTTATATATTTGGGTGCTCCTATGTTGGATGCATATATGTTTACAAGGTTTATATCTCCTTGATGGACTGTTCCCTTAAGTGTTGTGAAACGTCCTTCTTTGTCTCTTTTTATGGCCTTCATTGCAAAATCTATTTTGTCTGAAATAAGTATTACTATCCCAGCCTTTTATTTACGTCCATTTGCTTGAAATGTATTTTTCTATCCCTTCATTTTCAGTTTGTGTCAATGTTTTGTTCTAAGGTAAGACCCAGCATACATTGTGGGTCATGTTTTCTTATCCATTCAGCTATCCTATGTCTTTTGATTGGTGCATTTAATCCATTTATGTTTAAGGTTATATTGATAGGTACTTATTCATTGACATTTTTCCCCCTTTATACCTATGTTCCTCTCTGTCTCTCTCTGTTTTCTTCATCTTTTTAAAGCAGGCCCATTAGCATCACTTGCAATGCTGGTTTGGTGGAAATATATTCTTTTAGCCTTCTATTGTCTGGAAACTCCTTATTTCACCTTCCATTTTGAATGAGAGCCTTGCTAGGTAGAGTATTCTTGCTTGTAGGCCTTTGTTTTTCATTACTTGGAGTATTTTTTGCCACTCCTTTCTGGCTTGTATTTTTTTCTGTTGAGAAATCATTTGATAACCTTATTAGAGCTCCCTTATATGTTGTTAGTTAGCTGTTTCTCTCTTGATGCTTTTAGGGTTCTCTCCTTGTCTTTGAAATTTGCCATTTTAATTATGATGTGTCTTGGAATGGGACTGTTTGGGTTCATCCTATTGGGACTCACTGTGCTTCCTGAATTTGAGTGATGTTTTCACTCATCAAGTTAGGAAAGTTTTCTGTCATTACTTTTTCAAACAGATTTTCTATCCCTTGCTTCTCTTCCCTTTCTTGTATCCCTATGGCATGGATATTATTGCATTTCACGTTGTCCTACTGCTCTCTTAAAACCTCTTCATTCTTATTCAGTTTTTTTTTTTTTTTTCCATTTTGTTGCACTGTCTGGTTGTTTTTTTCATGTTGTCCTCCAGCTTGCTGATCTGGTCTTATGCTTCCTCTAACCTGCTTTGGATTCCTTCTATTGTGTTCTTCATCTTCTCCTTGTTTTTGCTGATGGTTTCTATGTCCTTTTTAATGCTGGTATAATTTTCAGTAAGTTCCTTGTAGTTGTCCTGGAGTTCTTTATAGTTTTCTTTGAGCTTTTTGAGCTCATTGAGCTTTCTTATAACCATTGCTTTGAATTCCAGGTCTGATAGTTTGCTTGTTTCTATTTCATTTAGCAGTCTTTCTGGGGATTTCTTCTTTCCTTTCAGTGATGAACTGGGTTTTTTTTTCTCCCCACTTTGGGTGTCTTTTAGATCTTGTTTTTCTTTCTTGGTTTAATTGGCTATGATTCCCTGTCTTTGTGGAGTGCCCTTCTGTGGTAAGAGACTTATGAGGTTCACTGGTACAGTCTCCTTGATTTCCTCAACTTGTTGCTCTTGGGGTGTTCTTTATGTCATTAATTTGGGCTACCTGGTTGTATTTTGGATTTGGTTTATGTGTTGCTCCTTGATGAGTTTTTCACTCCAACTGGCTGATTGAGAGACACTCCTTCTACCATGTCTCATATACTGTTAATGAGATGCTTCTAAAACAGAACCACCAGTCCAGGCAAAATAACCACACCTTCAAAGATATCTTACATCCTTAATCACACTTTTGACTGCATATGAGCCTAGCTAAATACCCATACCTTCAAAGATAACCCCCACCCTTAATCACACTCTAGCTGCAAATTAGCCAGTCTTAATAAGGATGTAAATATAGTAAGAGAGGAAAAAAACTGAGTTGACTGACATATAGATAATTTTTGAAGGGTGCAAAGGAGTAATAAAAATGGTGGCAAGAAGTGGCAGGGGGATGTGAGAGAGAAAGGAAACTTCACCTCTCATATAGAGATGGGTAGGGGAGAAGAATCAGAATGCAGCGAGAAAGTGCAAGTGTACAGTATTAAGCCTAATCAGAAGTTGTACATATATGTATATGTATATATATGTATACTTGCATATATATACCTATATATAGATACTGTGTGAGAGAACAAACATACATATGTGAAAAAACTGCCATAAGGAAATTAAATTAGAAAAAATAGTGAAAAAGAAAAGAATAAAAAATAAAATTGATCCAGCTGATGAATAAGTTTCACCATAGCACTATCAACAATGTATGAGCTAATAATTATTACAAGTGAGATGGGAGCACAGGGTAAAGAGAGAGAGAGGAGAGAAAGAGAGAGAGAGAGAGAGAGAGAGAGAGAGAGAGAGAGAGATCTTTGGAGGAAACAGGAGTGATTTTGAGGTGGTATGGGATGGAGTATTACTAAGAGTGAGGCATTAGGTCCCGTCTTGGACAGGGAAAGACTCCAATTGGAAGTGAAAAAAAAAAAAAGAAGAGGTGGAAGATATAATTGAAGCAGAAGTGGGGGGTGCTAAGCTTTGAGGTTTAAGATACCAGAATATTGTAGATTTGTATCTGAGTTTGTAAAAGATGCCACACCTACCTCTATATCTACCCTTAATGAGCCCTGATTGGTCAAGGTGGCAAGAGGACACTTGTATTTTATGAGCAGAAAAAAGAATGTGTGGTAACCAATAGCACCCAAAAAAAAAAAAAAAAATGGTTTTAAGAGGCTGGAAGGAATACTTACAATGAGGAATGGGAATGAGTTGCAGCTGAAGAGAAAATAGACTTTAAAACAAAAGTAAGAAGATGAACGTGGGTAGTTAAATGAATTGGGAGAAGGGAGGAGTGAAATATGGAATTTGGGATATACTATAATATAAACACTATTTACTTAAAATGCACTAATTGTGAAGATTAGAAACAGCTATTAAAAGGATATGTTGGGGATTAATAATTCATTTAGATCTCAGTATGACTCAGGTGTTTGAGGTTAGCAGAGATCCGTTTCCTGAGTCTGCCTCCTTTCCTTGACCAAATCTCTGCAGTATGCAGTCAGGCTTAAACACCTTGGAGGGGCAGGGCCTTATACTTTGGAATCTGTTATGGTCAGGGCTGGTTCTGAGTGCCTCACCCTACGTAGGCTGAGTCTCCAGTAGCGGAGGTGGGGTTCCACCCAGCCTTCCCTGCGAGTGCTGGTTCTGCAAGGAGCCCAGGCTACACCAGTTGGTTGTACAGGGGATGGCTTCCCCTCCTGGTCAGGAGATGACCTCGGCCTGCTGGCTTGGCTGACTCTGGAACTGTCTCACCAACTCACTCCCAGTTTTCTCAGTCTCTGGGCCTTGCACCTCAGAATTCAATTGCTTTCCACTCTAATTCTCAGGGACATGCGCCTGTCCCATGTCCCTTACCCTACCCTCCAGCCCTTAGTGCTGCCCACTGCTCTGCCATATCTTGATCTCCCCTGAAATATTTTTTAAATAAATTATTGGCTTTTTCTATGTGTGAAAAGTTTTGTGACTGTGTTTTAAATGGCCCTTATCTTGGAGAGATGCATTTTTAAGTATACTTTATTATGTTGTTACAGTTGTCCCAAATTTCCCACTTTGCTCCCCTCCACCCAAGACCTTCATTCCCTCCCACATTGCCACCCTCCCCTTAGTTCATGTTTATGGGTTATGCATACAAGTTCTCTGAATTTGCCCTTTCCTCTATTAGTCTTAACTTCTCCCTATTTTGTACTCACCAATTATGTTTCCTAATTCCGGCACCATTTCTCCATTTCACCCCCTTCCCCCTCCCAGCTGATAACCCTCCTAATGATCCCCATACATATGATTAGATATTACAGGAAGCAGAAGTGCTTGCTCAACACTAACCATTTTCCAGGCATTTCTGCTTCTTGTATGGGCCTAGCTCTTCTCTGACTGTTGTCCTTACTGTGGTTCCCAGAGTGGGTGGGTCTGTGGACATTCAGGGCTGTGGGGGCCTCTAATCATAGAGACTCTGTTGAGAAACCCTAGTTTCTCCCTCCATCTCAACCCCCACTGGTTTTCACAGTCAGAAGCAATGTGGTTTTATTTCCCCCCAACCCTGTGGCCCCATCCACCCACCCACCATCCTCCCTGTGCTGGAACCATGAGCTATGCAGTCCGGTCTGGTGCCAGCTATGCAGGTGTCCATACTATGACTGCGCTTTCTGCTGGTCAGCCACAGTCACCATCCCACCCCAGCTGCTGTCCTGAGAAACTGCATGTAGGCAACCTGCTCCACCAAACTGTGTCCTTTTTGCCCCAGCTCCACCCCTTCTACATCCTACAGGTATGGATGAGTATTTCCTTTTTATATCTTTTGTTTGTTAGACTTCTGTGCAGTTAGTTATTCTGGGATTTCTGATTGTCTCTAGTTTTGAGATAGATGTTCCCATTTCTGTTTGTGGAAGAAGGTGCAGTGTGTCCATCTATGCCTCCATCTTGGATTCTTTGAGAAATGCATTCTGAAATATTTATAGAATAAACAACCGGGTGCCTGAGGTTTGCTTCAGGGAAAAAAAAAAAAAAAAAAACAGTGGGGAACAGAGCTGGTTTTAGGTAATTAGTGGTCAGAAATGGGTAGGTATACAAGGTTCACTCTGCTATGCCATGGACTATTGCTGTATGTTGGAAATTCTTCCTAATTCAAAAGTGTAAAAAGGGAGTTGGCAGGATCTGACTTCCTACTCCCCCTCCTAGTCCAACCCCAGACTTCTGCCCTGGGGTCAAACCTAAAATCAGAGGAGCACTCATATCTGAGCCATTCAAACTCTTCATGAAAACAGCTGTAGCCAGAGAAACATTTCAATTGGGGGGTCCCATTGGCAGGGTTGTGCCCAATGGCTCAGCAATTTGTGGTCCTTGAGCGTGTGGTGAAGGAACTGGCTGGCGTGCCTAAGTACTTGATCCAGCTTCCCTTGTGCTTGCTGTGGTTGATATTGCTTGGCTGGTACTCATTCCCACACACCTTACCTCTGTTCAGTGCTGTGGCAGGGAGTCCCAGGTGTCGGCACCTGACGCACTGTATTGTCACCAACCTATTGATGAAATACAGAAGGTGACTCAGGGATGTTCCCAAGAGAGCCACCAATCATGCTGTCACTCATGCCACCTATTCCGAAACCCATCCAAATTTCTTCTTTAAAAAATAATTTATTTCAGATATTTTAAAAGGCATTAAAATAATTTAAAGAGCATCACTCTGTCCATTCCTCAGCTTAAGACCTTATACAGTTGAAAGAGACTGCCTGACTTCATTCCTCTCCATTCTTCCACCCTCAAATAACCATTGTCCTCAATTTTGTGTTTATCATTTTTATGTAAGTCTATGCATTTACTACTCATACATGTATCCAAAACAATAGTATTGCTTTGCAGATTATAAGCTTTACAAAAACATATCATATTCTTAGTATTCTTTTGTAATTTACTTTAAAATGTATTTTTTTGAGATTTCTTTTCATGTTAACGTGGTTCTGATTCCCTCATGTTGTACTGCTGATTCTGAGGAGAACAGCCATTGTTACCATCTCTGCTTGACCATGATGCTGAATATGTGGAAGGGATACTCCCTCTGGTCCCCACCTTGGCTTCCACCGTTCCTTTGATGTGTCCTGCCTAACTTTAGCAGCCAGGCTCTCACCATACCCTCTGAGCAGACATTCTGTAGCCCCTGTGTGTGAGTCCTCTGGAACACTGGTCTATATCAGTGTCTGGGGGTTGTACACATCTCAGCTCTGAGCTCGTCACATTCACTGTCTCTCTTCTCTCACTGTAGCCTAACTTCCCTCTCCATTTGCTCCCTTCACCTGTCCTGCCTTCTTGCTACCACCATAGCCATTGCTGTTCTATCCTTAACTTCCTCTCCTGCCAATGTCCTTATTTCCCCTCCCACAAAGCTCCCCCTCTGCCACTGGGCTCATTTTATTTTCCACTTATGCTTTTTTACTTTCCATCACCAGCTTTTTCATTTTTGTCACCAGGATCTTCTCCACTGCTAGATCGATCTCCCCCCAACTTTCTTTTTACTCTCACTCAATAAAGCCTCTCTCTGTCACCGGAGCCCCTTTTGCTGCCAGTCCCAACTGCTCTCTTTCTTGCCTTATTTTTATCCTCACCACTGGCCTCTTCCCTGCCACCCACCAAGTCACTTAATTACATTGGATCCCAGATTCTTAATGAACAGTTTTAATGAACTTTGTTCATTAATTTACCATTAATTTGCCTTTTCTTCTCTGCTCCTGGAGTGGACTCATATCCTAAATCTTCTTCAGCAATTTGATCTCACTTCCTGTCACTGGACCCCTTCCTGTCATCTGATCCCCAATGTATATTACTTTGACTTGGTCTGACTTAGTTCCAGTCCCATTGAATATTGTCCTCCAGAGCTCATTTCTGTAGAACCACTGTTAGTTGTCCTCTTTCTGTCCTAACAATCCCAGGCATTGCTCTCCCAAGCCTAACTAAGAAGGCAGCTCCTCTGTGCTGATTTTCCACATGAGAAAAAGGCTGTGGGAGAAAAACTGAACAATTTCTCCAAGGGTCAAAGAGTCCTGGGAAATAATCAAGACCAAGCTCCTCGGATACAATCAAGAGATGTTTCTAGAACCAGTGAATGGGGAACATGCCTAAGTAAAATGGATATCTATGCAATGACCCAGTAATGCCCTCCACCACAAGGAATGTTGGTTGTTACACCTTTCAGAGCAGCTGGCTAACAGTTTGAAGCTCTAATTTGAAATAAAGCCAAAGAACCAGTTCCACGTCTGCTTCTTGCTCAGCTACTCCTCAGGTCTCACTGGCCCACATCCAAGGTGTGCCCAGCAGGGACCTGGCAGCTTCTCAGGTGCTGGGTGTCCTCATGAGGTAAGAGGGAGCTGCCTGGGACATGGGGACACTGTCTCTGAGATGCTGGCCCCAATGAAGAGATACGACAAGTATTTGCCCCCAGTGAAAGACTCTAAGAGTTCTACTACAAGAGAGCAAGGAGGAGGGCAGGCAGCATTGGAGACCTCTCAAGCAGGAAGGAAGAGTCAGCCTGCACAGGTCCAAGCAGACTCTTGTAAGCGAGAAACCACAACTCCTAACACAGAATGAGCAGGCCTCTGAAGAAAGAAAACTGAGAAAAAAGATGTGACACTTTGAGGAGCCTTGGACCCTTGGAAATGGACAATGAGATGGGGATTGTCTGTGGGAGGGGGAATGGGAAGGATGGGGCAGGGGAGAGCAATGGGGGAAAAATGAATACAACAATAATAAATACAATTTAAAAAATTAGGAATAAAAAGAATGAGACACTTTTTCACAGTTAATTTATGTCAGGAAAAAAAGCCAAAGAGTAAGAAGATGCCTTTCAAAAAGCCAAGTCTGTGTGGGCTTCTGCCCAGAGCAGGCTCCAGGCTCAGTAGAAGTGAAAGATGTCTTTATGAACTGAAGTTCAGGAGTGTATTACAGTCATGGGCCTGATCCTGAGAAGAAAGTGGGGCCTGGGCATGGACTTTCCACATGGGAGGAACTCCAGTACAGGCAGAGCCTGGAGATGGACATTCTTACAACCACAGGTTCCCTTCTTCCCAGAACAAAGGAAAAGTTATGAGTACCACATCCTGTGGCCATCAAATAGGCTTCAAGGGTCAGAGTTGTTCCAGCAGAAATAAACAAAAAGTCACCAACAATAAGACATATTGATATCCCATATCCCTCAGTGCACGGAAGTGCACAACACGACTTGTGGAATATTCTTGTCAAAAGTGCATTAACTCACCTAATCGGAAAATACCAGTCACACTCTAATTAAGGGGCATTTTACAAAATAACAGTACTTTTAAAGTACTTTTTAAAGTCATGGAAAAAATGAGGAAATGTCATAGGTGGAAGAAATTAAGCATACATGATAACTAAATGCAATGTGGGACCCTGGGTTGAATCCCAAGACAGAAAACCAGTAAATTAGTAAAATTCATTAAGCCCATGGTGTTTTACTTATTGCACCAATGTTAACTTCTGGGTTTTGATTATTGTACTATAGTGATATAAATTAACAGTAGGGGAACCTAGGTGAAGTTTATATAGGAATTCTGCACTATTTTTGCAACTTACTGGTAAATCTAAGATTATGTCAAAAGAAAACCTTTTTTAAAGATCTAGGTTTGATGCCTTTGTATGGGGTGTCAATTTTTTATCATTGATTCAATTTCTTCATTAGTTATTGATCTATCTACATTTTTTTCTTCCTTCTCTAGACAATTTTTCCAATTTTTCTCAAGTTTTCCATTTCAACTATGTTCTCAGAACAATTTGCATGATAATATCTTATATTATTCTTCAATACATTTTGAAATCTATACTGGATTTATAGTTATCTCACCTTTTATATTAATAGTATTATTCATCTGTGTTCTTTCTTGCTCTGTTTTCACCTTTGATCAGGACTGTGAGAAGTCTTTTTTCCTTTCAAAGAATGTGTTTTCATTTTGTTAATCATTCTATTGTTTTTTTTTTATTCTCACAATTTCTGCCCTTTTTTTTTTTTAAGGTGAGAAAGCTCTCTGGGTCTCTCTCTCAAAGATTTTATTTATTATTCTTAGAGAAAGGGGAAGGGAGAAAGGCACAGAAAGGGAGAGAGACATCAATGTATGGTTGCCTTTTGCCTGTCTCCAGCTACGGATCTGGTTGGAGACCTGGCTTGCAACCTGGTTATGTTCCCTGGCTGGAGAATAAAATCAGCAATCTTCAGGTTCTCAGGCCGGCACCTTATCCACTGTGCCAACAACAAGGGCTTAATTTCTGCTTTTATTGTCATTTTTGTTCTTCCTTTTTTTGGTTCATTCTATTACTCTTTTTCTAACTTTTTGAATTAAATTCTTTACTTTCATAACATCACCTTTCATAACATCAGCAGTCATAAGGATATAGTTATTTTTCTAGTTCTATTTGACTGCAACACTCAAGTTTTCATATGTAGCATTTTCATTACACAATTTTTATGGTCATAACTTCTGTTATAATTTTTTCTTTAACCCATGGGTTATTTATAAATATGTCTTATTATTTCAAAATTATATGGGACTAGCTATACTTTTATTATTATTACTAATTTTATTTTATTAAAACCTGAGTAAGTTGTAATCTAAATTATATTATTATCATTTGTATAAGGTTCACAATATAACTTAATAAATATGCACCTTTTCTTCACTTTTCCCTCCAAAAGAGTTACTGGTTGCCAGAAATGAGAAAATATTTCAAAATAGAATACATATAATTAAATGATCTGAGGTTTAAAGTTTGACTCTCCCTCCCCACAACTTTCCAACAATTTTCAGTACTAATGAAGAGTATTGGAGCATACCTTTAGGTGTATTTGTGACTCAGTTCACTAACTTCAAACAAATTACAACCAATAAAAGTTTTCAAATTAGCATCTCTTCTCTGGCACTTGCAGGTATTAGTGACATTTGTCTTTGGATAGAGGTTATGGAGATTTGTGCCAAAGGATATAGGTTCAGAATCAGTACTTATTATTGCTGGTTTTAAAGTATAACAAGTAATATACTGTTGAATTTATACATTCCCAGTATTTAAACACTGTGCTAAGCTGGAATCTAAAGACAATGTCAGGAAAGTCACTCTGTAAAATGGAATTTAATAAGACTTAATATACAAGGGAAGGGAGTTTTGTAACATATCCTATTTTATGGTGTTGAGTGGTCTTTAGTTTAGTTTTGTTTTTCTCATTTTTATTTAATCTTTATTGTATGCTTTTCTTTACCATTTAGTCCCCTTAGACACCCCTCCCCCAAGCAATCACCACACTGTTATCCATGTCCATGAGTCCTTTTTACTTTTTGATCAATCCCTCCACCCCCTAATTTCCCACTGCCCACTAGCTGTCATCTGCTCTCCATCTATGAGTTTGTTTGTTTTGCTTGTTAGTTAAGTTTGCTCATTAGATTCCATATATGAGGGAAATCATATGGTATTTGTCTTTCTCTGACTGGCTTATTTCACTTATCATAATGTTTTCCAGGTCCATCTGTACTGCCATAAAGGGTAAAATTTTCTTCTATTTTATGGCCAAGTGTAAATGTGTAATTTTAATTGTAAATGTCCCATAGTTATTTTAGTCACTCATCTATTAATGAACACTTGGGCTACTTCCATATCTTGGTGACTATAAATAATGCTGCAATGAACATAGAGGTGCTTATGTTCTTTCCAATTAATGTTTTGTGTTCCTTCGGATATATTCCCAGAAGTGGGATTGCTGGGTCAAAAGGCAGATCCAAGACCTGGCTGGTGGCTCAATGGATAGGTGCCGGCCTGTGAACCCAAATGTTTCTGGTTCGATTCCCAGCCAGGGCACATAACCAGGGTGTAAGCCAGGTCTCCAGCGAGGTCCGTAGCTGGAGGCAGGTGAAAGGCAACATACATTGATGGCTCTCCCCCTTTCTCTCTTCCCCTCTCTCTAAAAATAATAAATAAAAACTTCTAAAAATAAAAATTTATTTTTAGATCCATTTTTAATTTTCTAAGGTATCACCAAACTTCTTTCCATAGTGACTGCACCAGTGCTCTTTTCTATGAGCCCACAATGCTAGACGTAATAGTCCTAATTCATACAGACTGAAAAAGAGAATCTAGTAGTAGTTGTCCGTCACTGCCTCTATTAGTCATAGTTGTACAGAGAAATAGAACCAACAGGTAGGGGTGTGTATGTGTGTAGAAAAGTAGGAGAGAGAGAGAGACAGACAGACAGACAGACAGACAGACAGATTTAATTGGCTCATAGGATTATAGAAGCTGGCAAGTCCAAAGTCTGCTGTGTGGGCCAGCAGGCTGGAGACCCAGGGAAGAGCCAATGTTGCAGTTCAGTTTAAGTCTGATGGCCATCTGCTGGAAGAATTCCTTTTTGCTCAGAGGTTTTTGTTCTATTTAGACCTTCTGATTAGATAAGGAGGACCATCATGGAGGACCATCTTGTTTTCTTGAAGTTCATAGACTTTAATGTTAATCTCATCCAGAGATATACAGGATAATGCTTGACCAACCAGAAAAACTGTGGCCCAGTCAAGTTAACGCATAATGTTAACTATTGCACTGCCCAAGATGGATAAGGGACGCATTGGGTGGCTGCTAGTGTTTTAGTCCCTAGGAGACAAGGTATCCAAAAGGAAAAGTGTGCTGGCTTTGATTCCCAACTGTGTTTCTTCTTAGTTTTGAGACCTTGGGGAGTTTAGTTAACCTCTTTTTGTAACTCAATAATAGGGTTGTGAGAATTAAATGATATAATCCTATATAACATCCAATGATCCCTTTATAAGTGCTCGAAAATTGTTTATTTTTCTGAGCTTCCTCAGGAAGGTGGATTCTCAAGCTGATGCCTCAGCCTGATTCAAGCTTCTCATGAGATGACCCAACACCCTGGGTTGTGACATTTTGAATGCAAAGCCATATTCTGATGAGTAATCCCATTTACCATGTATGTAGACATAAAAATTCTTGCTGTGAATGATTGTTATATTGTTCATGTATCTAAGGGCATTCTTATTTATTAGTCAGTGTCAGAAATTGTTGATAAGAAAAGAAATCCACTCTAAGAAATATCAAAAGAGGGCTTGCTATCAAGTCCAAGGGGAACCTCACAGAGGTTTAATTGCAGGAAATAGCCTATATCCTCTTTAAATGCCATATAATGAGTAGTCTGTCTCCACCTGTCTCTGGCATACGTAGCTTCTTCATTTCTTGGGGGCTTTCTTTGCAATGTTCTAAACATCTGTTCTCCTGTAATTTGGACCATGTGCGGCACTTCATGGACTCTCTGGTTTACTCTCTACATGACCTTGCAACTCCATGCATACAGCCTCTAACCAAATCCTTCTTTGTGTTTTTTAGGTCAAATTCAGAGAGTCTGACTGGCTGCTGGCTGGCTCTTTTGGTCAGATGGTCCAACCAGCTGTGGCCAAATGGGAAAGGAGCATATAATCTGATAGATTAATCCTTGCAGGAAGTTGAGTCAAAAATTAAGCTAACAGGTTAAACTGGGTATACAAACAAAATAACCTACAACTTAGTGTCTAATATGGTTGCCTAACTGGGTCAGTCAATACCCCTCAGAATGTGCTGCTTGCCTTCTGCTCCTGAACCCCCAGCCCACAGAACGCATTTAACTCACAGCTAGCTTCCAGACTTAACAGGCTGGTTTCTCCCCAGGTGAGAGAAGTCAAGGCTTTCTGCCCCTTGTGGCTGTATGTCTAGCCTATGGAGAAACTTGGACTTTCCAATATATTGTTCCCAATAGACCACTATAATTTCTGGCATGGACTGGACATCTCCTCTTGTCCTGCTTGTGTATCCCTATCTCCAATCCCAGTAGCTTCTCTGGTCTTAGCTTCCTCCTCCCTGCACAGAGCCAACTCCTCATTTCTGAAATAGTCTTTTCTCTCCATGTATCCTACAAGGTCACTGCTATATAGGATGGCAAAGAAATAATGGATGTATTTATAGCAAGCAGTTAGGGAAACTGTATTTTGGATTTGGAGGACTTCCCCCACCTGAACCCTCTCCTATAATAAAAGCTTCGAGTCCTTTCCTTAGAGTTTACCTTTTAAACCATAGCAGTAATGTCACATTGAGGTTTCTCTCTCTGTACAAGCAACATATTTCTCACTAAATTTTGGCTGAGGGGAAAATTATTTCTGTTTCTATTCTTTAGCTAAGAAGTATACAGTAATTAAAACATTACTTGTAAACAAGAACAAGAAATAACTTATAGCTTATGTGTGATCATTTTATTCTTTCATGACTTACATTTTTATATGTTTGGATAAAACCTATGAATACTAACTAGCTCTTTATTCCAGTAAATGAGACTGGTTGGGAGTGAACTGGAGAAGGAAAGTGTGGGCACATAATTGAAAAATAAGATGGAATGGTGGATTTGAGATCTATGCCTGCCACTGAACCACTTTGTGACTCTAAGCACAACACTTTGTGCTCTGATTTTCCACCTGGAAGATTATGATAATATGACTGCTTGGAAGGTATGGAATGAAAGTCTATATTTTTTAAAGGGAGAACATTAAAAAGATTTTTGTATTTTGGATTCAGACAGGCTAACATCCAAAATAAGATTCTGGGAAATTAGAATCCTTGGTAAGCCTTAAACATTTTATCCTTAATTAATAGAGTTTGTAATATTTGATGAAGCTTCTTTTAAATATAGGGTTTCACCAAATTAATAGCACTCATAAATTGTTTAGCCAAGGGGACAGATGAATGAGCAAATTACAAAAGATAAAATACATTTGCCCTGGCTGGTGGCGCAGTGGATAAGGGGCCGGCCTGTGAACCCAAAGGTCGCTGGTTCGATTCCCAGCCAGGGCACATGACCAGGTTGCAAGCCAGGTCTCCAGCCAGGTCCGTAGCTGGAGGCAGGTGAAAGGCAACCATACATTGATGTTTCTCTCCCTCTCTCCCCTTCTCCTCTCTCTGAAAATAATAAATAAAATATTTTTAAAAATACATTTTACCAAGAAACATAAAAAAATTACCATCCTCACTAATAATATAAAAATTGTAAATTAAACAAGTAACTTTTTCACTTTTCAAATTGGAAAATAAATTAAATAATTTAATTATACAAGTCCAACTTTGGTGATGGTATGGGGAAATGCACACTTGGTGAGAGTACAAGTCAGTATAGGATTTTCTCCTTCTCTTCTCCTTCATTGGTCCCAAGAGGGTAAAGATGATTCCAGCCTGGGAGTTGACACCCACAGCAGTCACTACTATTTGGCCAGAACCTTACATGATATGGGCCCCTGTGTGAAAAAAGAAAATAGGAGAAAAGAACCAAGATGGTGGAAGAGTAAGCAGAGCTACACCAATCTCCTCCCAACACCAAACTGGAATTACTACTTAATTGGGGAGAAATCATCTGGAATAATCAACAGAACACCAACTGGAGAGAAGCTTTATTGCCATAGACAGAACAGAAGAGGTAGATTCATCACAACATGATGGAGGTGCCTGAAACAGTCCACTGGTCACAGACTGATTGGATTAACAACTAAAGGAGACAAAGACAGTGGATCTCTGGTAGCCTCCAACTGGCTGACTAGGCCCAGAATGGGACACCAAGCACAGATCCAGGAAGTAAAAAAAGTGCACCTCCACACCACAGAAGGTCACACCACTAAGAGAGTAAGTCAAAGCAGACCAATCCAAGAAGCAGAAACAAACAAGAGTCACCTAAATTGGGGAGACAAAGAAAGAAACCCTCAGCAAATGGAAAGGAGAAATCCCCAGGAAGAGTGCAAAATGAAATAGAGGAAAGCACCCTATCAGACATGGAATTCAAAATAATGATGATAGAGCAGCTCAATGAGCTCAACGAGTTTAAAGAAAATTACAAACAACTCCAGGGGAACTACAAAGAACTCCAGGGAGGCTACAAGGAACTTAATGAGAACTGCACCAGCATTAAAAAGGACATGGAAGCCCTGACTGGTAGCACAGTGGATAAGGCACTGGCCTGCGAACCCAAAGGTCGCAGGTTCGATTCCCCAGCCAGGGCACATAACCAGGTTGCAGACCGGGTCTCCAGTTAGGTCTGTGGCTGGAGGCAGGTGAAACGCAACCATACATTGATGTCTCTCTCCCTCTCTGCCTCTCTCTCTTCCCCTCTTTCTAAAAATAATGAAATAAAGTCTTTTTAAAAAATAAAATAAAAAGGACATGGACAACATCAATAAGAGCACAATATGGGAAAATTATGTTACTTGCAATAACTCAGAAAAGTGGAATGCAGTTAAGGAAGAAGAAAAAAGTAAGAAAATGTGGGTGTATATTACATAGAATACATACTATCTTTCTTATTCACTGTTACAAAATATGTGTTTATTTGCGGGTGTGTAATATATAGATTTCATTAGCAATTTATGTTTTAAATTGCAACCAACTGGTCATGGGTGTATTGTGAAATCAGTCAATCTTTAGGTTAGAAAAGATGTTGAGAATGAAGACCAATTTAGATGGAAGTTGCAAACTACTGAACTATATAATTTGTTTACATAAACAATATATATTCTCATATTAGCATGAAATTAGATGAGATTCCTTTCAAATAGATCATGGAAATATACATTTCCAGTTACGAAGGCCCCCAAACTGGGGATTCTTGGGAAAAGGAATGAATGCTATAGTAAACTTGTTTATTGAAATGTGAACATACTTAATCTCTACCTCAACAGACTCTTAAATAGTTCAGGGGTTAGTTTAGGACCACATAGGAAGTCAACCACAAATTCAAAAAATAGCGAGAATACTATTCTACAAAATTATTTAAATCCTAAGGATTTTTTTAAAAAATATTTTATTTATTATTTTTTAGAGAGAGGGGAAAGGAGAGAGACAGAGAGGGAGAGAGACATCAGTGTACGGCTGCCCCCCACCCGCCTCCAGCCACAGACCCGGCTGGAGACCCGGCCCGCAACCTGGCCATGTGCCCTGGCTGGGGAATCCAACCAGTGACCCCTGGGTTCACAGGCCGGCACTCTATCCTTTGAGCCACCAGCCAGGATGGGATTTTTATTTTTTACCTCAACTTAGTAGACATAATTTCTACTCTGGGGACCAGCTGAGCACTGCAAGTGCCATTATTTCTGAAGGTTTCAACTTGTAAAACACATGTAGAGGAAAAACAGAGGGTATTGAAATAAGTAAGACCCGTGCACAGCCTAAATAAATAAATAAATCTACTATTTAAGATGGAAAACTCCAAAAAGAATAAGTTGTAGTTCCAGTAGTTTAAAATAAAATTGAGTTGTATTATTGGAGGGGGGAGGATCTGACTCAAAAATCAAATTCATTTTTTACCATGGGTTTTGCACTGCCTCTAGGACAACTTTCATAAAAGTGAGTTCTACAATACACCATTTCTGTGATGTATTTCACAAAAATAGCATTACAGAGTAAAATAAGTATTAAAGAAGAAAAAAACTGCTTAATTCTGTTACAATATATCAAAAAAACTATCATTTAATATATAATAATTAAGCTATTGGCATATTTTAAATTTTTTGTATTAACTCTTCAAAATCCAGTATGTACTTCAAATATGTGTAAAAATATGTACGCGTGCAAATGTATTTTTGCATGTTTTGTAATATTGCAATTCATATTACTTAAAACAGTAATTCTTTTTAAAAATATTTTATTTATTATTTTTAGAGAGAGGGGAAGGGATAGAGGGAGAGAGGCAGAGAGGGAGAGAGACATCAATGTGTGGTTGCCTTTCACCTGCCTCCAGCTATGGAGCTACCTGGAGACCTGGCTTGCAACCTGGTTGTGTTGCCCCGGCTGGGAATCGAACCAGTGACCTTTAGGTTCACAGGCCAGCTCCTTATCCACTGTGCCACCAGCCAGAGCCTAAAACAGTAATTCTTTAAACAAATGAATTAATGTAGGCATTTTGAAATAATGAAAAGAAGACTATGTATTACTATGATTTTAGAAGCTGACAGAAGGCAGTAATTAAATGGTGATTTGTCTGGATGTGAAAGGAAAAAAAAAGTACACATTGGTGGTTACAGAATAGACAGGAGGATGTTAAGAAGAATAAAGGAAATGGAGAAGCCAAAGAACTTATATGCATGACTCATGGACGTGAACTAAGGTGGGCATTGCTGGAGAAAATGGGGCACTGGGTGGAAGAGGGCAAACAGGGGAAAATTGGGACAATGTAATAGCAAAATAAATAAAATATATTATTAATAAAAAAAAGAAAAAGAGAATAAAATAAGAGTATAGTTTTTTTTATACCTAGCCATGTGTTGACATGAAACACAAACTTAGAAGAAAAAAAAGTCCCTCTTCCTTTCCCCCATGGATAATAATGTACTCAGCAGATAGTAGGAGAAGGTCAAGAGTTGGACCTACTGTTTAAAATAGACCAAGAAAATTGAGGGATAAGGAGAAAAATGTGTCTTTAGTTCCCCTATAACTCAACTTCAACTAGCAGAGCCCCTCCAAGACCCCTTTACACACTTGTTTCATTGAAACCTCTTTTAAGTTACCTAATGTTCTTGTATTCAACTTACTAATATGCTATGGTCCCAGGTGAATCCAGAAGGAAATGGGACAGGGCCAGAAGAGAGAGCAGGGTCCAGATCAGGTCTCTGTGGCCTAGCTCTCTGGGGGGGAGGCAGTGAAATGCTGGGTGACCACAGGCCACACCTGAGAGCAACATGGAATCTCCTTCCATGGACTTCTTGACAAGGTTCAATTCCCCAGTTAAAAAGCTCTCATCAATCTTGAGATAATTCTCCTGGGTCAGTATTCCACCTGCAGGCAGCAGATCACCTAGAGAGGTGAGGCAGAGAGGAAGGGGCAATATGGAAAGTGGGGAGGTAAGAGCATGGTAGAGGGTGGGGCCCATCCAACCCCATCTCAGGGCTGCCTTGGTGGCTCTACCTATAGGGTGATGGCTCAGGGAGTATCTAGAGAGCCTTTGAAAGACACTTTAAGCTCTGACACCTGGGACAAAACTCCTTCCCAGGTACCATAAATTCAAATAATTACTGATCTCCAATTATCTTCCCAAAGCCTGAATATTACATAATTTTGACCCTAATACACACAGGGTACAAGGCTAACAATCTTTTGGGAGAGTTTTGGCTACTGCTTTCTTTGAATTTCCTTCCCACAACTTCCTTAAATGCCAATCTAGAAGCTAACATAGTCTGGGGGTGTATCTAGAAGTTTTATTTGGTTCTTTTTATATTTTCCATTTCTTTTATTATACTTATGTTATCCTTTAAATCTTGACTGTATATATAGCCATCTTAAGGTCCTTATCTGCTAATTTCATCATCTGTGTCATTTCTGAGTCTTTTTATTGGCTAATTTTTCGTCTGTTTATGATTTACGTTTTCCTACTTCACATTTACAGGGTGTGGCAAAAGTAGGTGTTCATATGGAAAATAATATAATCATTAATAAATAATAGTGCAAGAACAAACTCTGTGTTTCGTGTACTCATAACTGTAAATCTACTTTTGTCCCACCTTGTATAGTAATTTTTTAATTGAATATTGGACATTGTGGGTATTACATAGGTTAGTACCTGGATTTGATTGTCTTCCTTTAAATAGCATTAAGCTTTATTCAAGCCAGCACTTAATTTTTCTTGCAGATATGATTTTTCAGCTTAGTTTGAGTGGGTCTAGAATAGCTTTCACTCTTAGGCTAGTTTAGAGTAAACCTGAAAAATTTGAAAACACTTATTTGCAAAGATATATGCACCCTTATGTTTATTGCAGCATTGTTCATGGTGGCCAAGACATGGAGACAACTGAAGTGTCCTTTGCTAGATGACTGGTAAAGATGTGGTACATATGTACAACGAAATACCACTCAGCCACAAGAAAAGATGAAATACTGCCATTTGCAACAACATGGATTGATTTTGAGAATATGATGCTAAGCAAAATAAGTCAGACAGAAATAGTTAAGAACCATATGATTTCGCTCAAATGTGGGATATAAAACTGAAAGCAACAAATGAACAAACAAGAAAAAAAAAACAAAAACTCATAGACCCAGACAACAGTATGGTGGTTACCAGAGAAAGGGGTGGGGTGGGGGTAAACAGGGTCAAATATATGGTGATAAAAGATTTGACTCTGGATGGTAGGCACACAATGCAATAGACAGATGATATATCATAGATTTGTATACTTGAAACCTATATAAATCTTTTTAAGTGATGTCACTCCAATACATTTAATTTTAAAAAATAACATAAATGGAGCCACTGTGAAATGGGGCCTGAGCTGTCATCCCAGAGGAGCTGCCTTGCATGTCCTATGCCTCAAACCTTTGGCATGTTGTTGAAACAAGGCAAAATAACCCTTGGACTGGGCCTAAAACAGCATCGTGTCCCAAGGAACTGTTCAAAGATAACATGAAAGCAGATATTAGGACTACCAGACTGAAAATGTAACTATGTTAACTTATTTGCAGCAACAGAAATGCCTTGTTTCTTTAGATGCGATTGTTCTCCTTCCCTTTTGCCTTCTGATTGGAACACTTTTGGGATTTCTGCCTGAATTAGCGTCTATTCTTTTCTAAAAATATCAAATAAATGCTTGTTGCCTCTTACCTCTCAAGTGTGGGTGGCCTTTCTGAGGTCTCTGTACAAAATGCCGTTACGTGTTTAATAAGGTTTCTCTATTTCAGTTGCTCAAAAATAGAATATTTCCTGACTCCATTTGAGCTCTATTAGTTGTTTAGCTTATCATTCCCCAGCAGTTGTTATTCAGTCTCATGAAGCGCATTCTTAAACCTACACCAAATATTTCAGATGTCCAATTTCTCTGCCCTGCAAATTTCAGTTGCCCCAATCTCTCCTAATTTCAATTTTTTTTTTAAATTATTTAATTTTAGACAAGGGGAAAGGGCGGGAGAAAGAGAGAAACATCATGTGACGGAGAAACATCAATGGCTAGCTCTCGCCGTCAGCAGGCGCGAGATTCACTTTACTCGTGAGGGACTGACCAGTCTTGCAGCGTAGCAGCGAGCCATCTCTCGCCGCAGGTGCGTGGAAAACTGCCAATCTCTCCTGGAAAGGGCGGGACTACTTCGCCCGGGGAGGGGACGGGTCAGTGTGTCCTCTTCACAGAACCTGATTGGCCTGGGCTTGCCCAGGGAATGGGGCGGGGCTTGGTCCTGGGCGCCAGCCACGTCGGGCGCTGGGGTGGTCCCACAATGCATTGCGCGCTACGCGACTCGGAGTGGCTCGTCCGGGCTCCACAGGTACGGACCGGACCTTCCCAGTCCTCGTTTCTTTCCTCTTGGGGTCGCTGGAACTCCTGGCCGCTCGCTCCGCTTACTCACTCCGCTTCCTGCTACGGCCCTGGCCCCCAGCCGTTGTGTCTACAGACCTGTCCCAGGGCAGGAGCCTAGCTCGAACTCTGGGGGCGGGAGCTGGGTGTTGTTGGAATCACCTAGGTCCGGAGGGGCGGATTGCGAGGACTGCGTCCCCTTCGGCTTTCGGGATCTCAGGGGCCGCTCAGGCGGTGAACGCCTCTCGGCCGGCCTTCCAGGGGCAAGGGACAAGGGGGAGAGAGCCAAACGGGAGGGGCAGTCGCTCCGGGCTGTCAGCACCGGCGGGCATTCCCTGGCACCCGGGTGTGAGAAACCTGTGATCCACCTAGGCTGCGTAGTTGCCCTGGAGAGCTTGACGTCACATTTTCTCTTTCTTCTGGGCAGGGTGGAATTTGTGCCTGTGGCTAACTTTGCGTTTTGTGGGGACTGAATGAGCACTGAGCCCAGAGATGTGCTCGCTTTGGCTCTCGGAAACCTTCCTCTCCAGGTAGTTGAGTAAGAAGCTTGGCTACGTTGAGAGGCAGTGTCTCAGGGGATGGAAGAGTTAGGCCTGAGCGGAAATCCGTCACTTGGTAATTTAGGGACTGAATAAATTACTTAATCTTTCTGAGTGTGGATTTCCTCAAAGGTGAAATAGAATTGATAAGATCTACCTCACAGATTGCTGGAAAGCTTATAAGAGGTAATGTGTGTAAAGTGCCTGATGAATAGAGGGCAGTTAATAATAATAGCAAACAGTATTGCCCCTATAGTCTGCAAGGCAATGCTTCAGGTTCTTTACATGTTCCTGTGAGGTAGATACTATTAGTATCTTTAAAAATAAACCTATGAGATCCATACTGTTAGCTGCCACAGTTTACAGGAGAGGAAAGTGAGTGTAGGAAGGCTCACTTAGTATAGGGTGGAGCCAGCTTTTGCACCCGGACAATCTGTTAACTACTGTACTGCCTCTTAAAGAACATGTAAACTGATCTTTTATTATTATTTCAACATGAGTAGGTAGGTAGTTTTGTTGTCGCTAGGTTGTTATCCTTCATTGGTTTTAGGAGACTTGGTGTAGCCCAGTAATGTAGAGATAGAAACTTAGGTTTAAGCAAGGGTTATGTTAGCCATGTGGCATTGAGAAAGGAGCCTTCCTTTCCCATCTGTGAAAGGAAGGTTATACCTACTCATTGTAAACTATAAGGTGCTACACAAATGTTGGGGACTGACACACTAGTGCATATGTTGGGGGCCCTGTTTCTAGATGTGAGGATAATGTACTCTGGAGTCCTCGAGGTCTTAATTTCAGTGCAAGCTGCTGTAATAGGTATATGAAAGGCTGCTCTAGAGGTTGGGTGCGTGTTAGGCAGGCAAGCAGCAAAAAAAAAACAACCAACTCTGGTTGTCCTTGGTACCCTTTCCATTTTTGTTTATTAAGCGGTTTCCCAAGTGCTTTCTTGCTAACCTAAGGCTGTGTAAAGAACTTACTCCCACCCTATACATCACAGTTAGTATAGCTTTCTCTCCAAATAACACCTCCTCCCAATTCTCGCAGATTTCTGTTAGCACTTTTAATAAAATAATATGTACCAAGGTAGTGTTTCCGAAATTTTGGTATCATCAGGTATTTGTGTGATAGGCAGATGAACATTAAAAAAATAATTCTCACCCTGGCTGGTGGAACAGTGAATAAGGCTCCGGCCTGTGAACCCAAAGGTTGCTGGTTCGATTCCCAGCCAGGGCACATAACCAGGTTGCAAGCCAGGTCTCCAGCCAGGTCCCTAGCTGGGGGCAGGTGAAAAGCAGCCATACATTGATGTCTGTCTTCCTCTCTGCCTCTCTTCCTTCCCCTCTCTCTAAAAAATAATAAATGAAATATTTAAAAATTTTTTCCACAATTTTTCACATACATATATTTGAATGAAACCTGAAAATATCTCTGTTTTAATTTATTAAGTTAGGTGAAAAACATAACACATTTTTTTTTTTTTTAGCTAGTATTTTTTATTGTATAGGGAGAGGGTTAAAGATTTTTTCTTTTTTTTTTTTTTTTAATTTTATTGTTGTTGTATTACATCCATCCCCTTTTTGCTCCCCTCTGTCCCCCTCCCCACCCACCCATTCCCCACAAAGTCAATCCCACCTGTTGTCCATGTCCATGGTTCCTTTATACTAGGTTCTTGTCTAAGCTACTCCCCTTTCTTGCCTCTACCTCCCCTCTCCCCCCAACCCCTTTCCCCCTGCCACTGAAGGCCTGTTCATTGTATTCACATATTTGGTTCTGTTTTGCTTGTTGTTAGTTTTGCTCATTATTGTCCCTTAATGGGTGAGATCATATGATATTTGTCCTTCACTGACTGGCTTATTTCACTAAGCATAATACTGTCCAGTTCCATCCATGTTGTTGCAAAGGGTACAAGTTCCTTCTTTCTTTCTGCTATATAGAATTCCATTGTGTAAATGTACCAAAGTTTTTTGATCCAATCATCCACTGATGGGCACTTAGGCTGTTTCCAGCA
>PVIW01013855.1:0-25633 GCA_004026585.1 Noctilio leporinus | reverse complement strand
AGAAGGAACTTGTACCCTTTGCAACAACATGGATGGAACTGGAGAGTATTATGCTTAGTGAAATAAGCCAGTCAGTGAAGGACAAATATCATATGATCTCACCCATTACGGGACAATAATGAGCAAAACTAACAACAAGCAAAACAGAACCAAGTATATGAATACAAGGAATAGGCCTTCAGTGGTCAGGGGGAACGTGTTGGGGGGAGGGGGGAGGCAGAGGCAAAGAAGGGGAGCAGCTTAGACAAGAACCTAGTATAAAGGAACCATGGACATGGACAACAGGTGGGATTGACTTTGGGGGGAATGGGTGGGTGGGGAGGGGGACAGAGGGGAGCAAAAAGGGGATGGATGTAATACAATAACAATAAATTTTTTTTAAAAAATTAAAAAAAGGAAAAAAAAAACACAACTGAATTGCACATACATGCTGGTGACTATGGAACAGTGAGTGTGGATGCCGCAGGCTGGAATCAGGGGCGAGGGGATTTTGGGTCACTGAAGCTGGGTCCGCACTGGGAACCAGCCTAGCTGCAGGGCAGGTGAAGACTCATGGATGGAAACCTGCCGTCCAGGAGCAGAAGACAGAAGCAGACCTACTACGAGGCAGCGAAGAGCCATCTCCGGTTGGTTTTTGACTGGTCTGCCTTGCCTCCCGTGCAGACATGCGTTGGCAGTTGGCCAGAGACAGCAGTGGCTTCCCGTGTGGGCCCCTGCAAGGGTACCTGCGAACATGGCTCCTGGCTGCCCCAGGACCAACAGTTCCATCGAAGGAGAGCACAACCAGAGAGACAGACTGAAGCTTCATTCGCTTTATCCCCTGCCCTCCGAAGAGACGTGCCATCGCTTTTGCCACATTCAGACTGTGAGAAGTGAGTCAGTAGGTCCAGCCCAGGATCCAGGGGCGGGGATTTATTAAGGCCTGGATACCAGGACAGGGCCACGGGAGGCCTTTCAGGCGGGACAGAAATGCCAGGGCAGACCTGCTCTGCACTCTAACTCCCTCCCGGTGGTCCATGGACTGACTGGCTATGACACCACCTCAGAGCCCGAGAGAAACGCAGAATCTCAGGTCCCATGGCAGCCAGAGCTCCCGAACCAGAATCCGCATTGAACACGGTCCCAGGGCCTTTGTGTGCATGGACAGCGGCGGAGCTCTGGTCTTTGGGATCTTCACCCGTGGAAGCTTCAAGGAAACTAACTTGAAATCCATCCCTGCCCATCAGCTTCCCTATCTCGGAGACGAAGCTGATGAATTAAGGAGATTCTGCTTTCCGTGTTCTCCAGAGAAAGGCCTGGGCTGGCTAATCCCTGGTCTTAAAATGCACACACGCAGCACCGGTTAATGGCTTAAAGATGAAGTCTGAACTTTTGTTGGCTCCCAGACATAACAATGACCACATGGACATCTCCTATTCCTATGCAGCATTTACAGGGAGAACCGGATCCTTTGAACTCAGGAAAAACCCCAAGCCCATCATCCAGGCATCTTTCATTCCTGGAGATTATCAGAGTTTTCATTACAGGTTAAATTCTTTGCAACTTTTTCATGTGGAAACTATCCTTTTACCTCCTGTTAGTTTTTCCCCTGCTGAGCGCAAATGGACTGGATACTTCACTTCCTACAGCTGCTTTGGATTTGGTTACATTTTCCAGGTTTGAAAAATAAAAAAGAAAGAAAGAAAGAAAGAAAGTGCTGACAGAAAGTGGCTTCATCTACAACTCTCAACTGATTTTAGGAGTATAAACAGCAATCGGTTTCCTGATTGTGTGTACCAGTGAAGTCAAAATATTATCTCTACATTTAAAGACCCACGAGCCACTTTTATTTTTAGAAACTGGGCACTAAAAAGAAACAAAAAACCTGTTGAGGAAAGGTGACCATGAGATAAAGACAGCAAAGATGGCTAGACAAAAAGAAAAAAAAGCACACTTGTGGTGTGCGCTATTTTCAATGAAAGATATTTGCTTTTTAAATGGGAAAAAAACAACAACTTTCCATTCACATCTGGGCACCAAGTCAGAACCTAATAGATATAATTGGAAAAGCTTACTAAGTGATGGGTTTATGTTACATTTCCCCCTCTTAGCAGACCCTTTTTGTTTTATGTCACACAATGGAGCAAAATCCTCTCACATCAATAGATTTGAAAGCAGAATATTCAAAAGTCACGTGTTTGTTGTAACCAGATGAAACAAATGAAGACTTAAAGCTGAGGTAAACCAGGAGGTGAACTGGGCTGCACGATCTGACATGAGGTTGGCAGTGACAAAATCAAGAACCATCCTGAGCTCTCCCAACCGGTGAAAATCCGCAGGGTGTATTTTGGTCAGCCACCATGGACTGAGCACCTGAGGGCCAGGATGAACAGGATGGGGACAATATGCAATACGTTGTCATTTCAGAGGATGGGGACAATATGCAATACATTGTCATTTCAGAGGTAGAGCCCTGGAAGGGAGGGTGGGAGGTTAGGACCAGGTAAGGATCGATTCACTGAGAAAGGCGGGTGAGCCCGCACTGAAGGGCTGTTAGGTAGATCAACCTACCCAACCACATACCCTGGTAACAGCACCTCTGCGGCCCAAGTCTGGGTTTCAAAGGATAGAGAAACGGAAAGATGACCCAGCAAGTGGCACCACAAAGCCCACTCTGGATGGCAGTGTCCAAGCGGTGGGCAGTCTAGGTGTGTGGCAGGTGGTGCTGTTAAGTCAGGCTTTCCTCCCATGTAAGGTACTGGCAAACCCAGGTCTTAAATATGCCAGGGTCCTACCTGTAGGATTCAGGGGTCAGAATGGGACCTTCAGTCACAAAGGACAAGTGGGAACGTTGATTTGCTTAATACTGACCCAAGGTGAAAGCTTAGTATCGCGACCTGAAACAGGAAAGGGGCGAGGAATCCTGGGAGTTGGGAGAGAGGGAAGAATTTCCAAAGAGGCCCAGTTCACCCCTTCGGTACCTGGGCACATGTTTGATGGATAAAGGAGGCTCAGGGTAGGGCCTGGGGAGTTGGAACCCAGCATAGGGGTCCAGCTGAGCTTTCGGCTTCTTGTCTGGGAAGGCTGATTTGCTTTGAACGCCCTCACCCACCTTCCTAGACAAGAATGGTGCTCCTGGCCCAGTTGGTGAGGTCATTTCAGAGGCTGGGCCACCATGGGAGCCCAGCCTGGGACAGACCCCAGCACCAACGAGGATGGTGCTGACATCATCCCACGTGCCTCGATCCCTCTCCTGCCTCCAGAAACTCTCCCGTCTCCTCTGTGCCACTGGCCAGGGCGATTACTGGGGACGTCCTTCCAGGTTTCTGTTGTTTCGTTTTATGTGTGTGTGTGTGTGTGTGTGTTTTTTTTTTTATGAGCAAGAGAGAAAATGCTGATCCTCGCAGGTCTCTAATCAAGGAGACACCCTTATTAGATCCCATTCCGGTAAATAGGAGCAGTATCTAATTTCCTCTGGAAGCCAGGCAGCCAGGGGGAAAGGGGTTACCACCATGAAAGGCAATCTCGCCTGGAACCAGCGTGTCTGAGCACTGAACTTTGGGTCACACTGAGTTTTTCCCAGCAGTGACATTCGAATACATAATTACTCGGCTCTTCATGTGGTATTGGTAGTGCAAAGAGCAAGTGTATTTATTTTCCAGGTTTCCCATTTCTTGTTCCCCAGGCTGCTTGGAAAGATGGCTGTTCTCGGCTTCAGGACGCTTTTTGATTTTTCATTTTAAATTCCTTTCCTTGTATTCCCTTTACATCCTCCTTGCTTCGGGTTGGTGCCCCCTTATATGCCGTGTCTTTTCCGTCGCATACCTGCCATCCATCAGGCGTTACGACCCAACCCAAGGATTGAACAACCGGTAGAGCGCAGGTGCCCACCAACAACTGCCATAGCTCTTGGGCAGAAAACTGACCCCCCTACCCTCACCCCTGCCACCAGAGTAACAGCTCATTGTGGGGTCATGGTGAGATCAAGGAGCCCCTGACACAGAACAGAAGGAGGGATTCACAGCAGCAGCTGATTTGCAAAGGGTGTAAATGCATTTGCATGTTTCTTTAACATACTGATGGATTGCTTGATTGTTGTGGTATGGCAATGGTCCCATTTTTTACCCCGGTTGCTCTCCCATGCCCTGCCCACCCCATTCCCCCCTCCCACACCTGCCGCAGTCCATCCCCACCTTGTTGCTCACGTCCATGGGTCCTTTATTCTAGTTCCTTGACTCAACTCTTCCCTTGTTTTCCCCCTTTCTTCCCCGACCCCCGACCCCTCTGGTCACTCCCTGCCAGTCCGTTCCTTGTTTCCCTGTCTCTGGTTCTACGTATTTGCTTGTTTGTTTGTTTTGCTCATTAGTCTCCTGTCTTAGATGAGGTCCTGTGGCATTTGTCTTTCACTGCCTGGCTCATTTCGCTTAGCATAATACTCTCCAGTTCCATCCATGCTGTCGAAAAGGTAGAGGCGTCTTCTTTCTTTCTGCATAGTGCTCCCTTGTGTAAATGCATAGTTTTTTGATCCATTCAGTCACTGGTGGGCACTGAGGCTGTTTCCAGCAAGTTTTTAAATATATTTTTTTGGTTTTAGAGAGAGGAATGTTGATTTATTGTTCCACTTATTTAGGTATTTGTTAGTTGATTCCTTGTATGTGCCTTGACTGGGGATCGAACCCCCAACCTTAGCATTATCAGGCCAATGCTGTAACCAATGATGCCACCCTGTCAGGGCCTCTAATTCACCAGTGTGTGGTGTGGCTGCCAGGACTGATAGGTATTTTGGGGGTCACATTTTAAGTGATGAAGCCACTCTGGTGACTGACTCCTCCTTGGGAGAAGAAGGAAGGTGGGTAGGGGTGCTGCTCCTACAGGCCGTGGCACAAGCTGGGATTTTAACTGGAGCCTGGTAGGAAGCCCTAGGAGATACAGGGTCTGAATTATGGTTGAAGAATATCACTTTAGGCTGACATGGTCAGAGGTATTTGGGGAGGCACGAGTAGGAACCTAGTTGTGTTCTGCTGTTTTGTTCCTTGAGATCAGGCAAGAGGTAATTAGGTGAGGGTATCAGGGCCCAGAAAGTTTGCACGGCTGGTTCCAAGCCACTCTGTGCACATTTGGTCCCAGTCTACAGGGTTCTTCAGATTGGCTGCACACAACTTTTGGGGACACCCTGCACTATCTCAGAAGTCCTCATCACTCTGCTCTTGACAATTGTCTCTCTGAACTGAGATAATTCTAATGTTGGATGGTTGATAACAAAATGGAAAGAACATGTGCTGAAAGGGATACGCTCAGTTCTCTTGTCATCTAGGTCCACCGGTGACACCTTCATCTATTTTTAAGAAAACTGAGGATCAGTGATGAGATTGCGAAGCGAAGTGTGGATGGAGACATCCGGAAGCAGAGGGTTGACATGAGACAGTTTCTCCTCCAGAAGGCACGCAGAGCAGATGTCCAAATGGCAGCTCCTGGGTTGGCCTGGGTGGCACCAGGTTCTCACATCTGCTTCTCCAGGAGGCCCTGTCCTTCATCTGAGTTACCACTGCACATTAAATTGTGATACTCATCTAGATGCTATGCCTTTGATCTCCTCATGCCTGGGACCTCAGGCACCATGCAGCATGTTACACAGTGGCTGCCTGTCCCCTGGCTGTCCCACTCGCTCAGGGTTCTTTGCCCCCCAAATAGTTCTGAAACTGCATAAGCCATTTCCTATTGCCCACTAAGGAATCGTGGTGCACTTAGGTGCTTGAAACAATACAATTTTATTCTGTCTCCTTGTCTACAGGCCAGGAGTCCAGGCATGGCTTTGCAGGGTCCTCTGCTCAGTGTCCCATGTGGTGGCAACCAAGGAGCCAGCCTGGTTACACCCACCTCCGGGGCTTCCTTGGGGAAGGAGCCACTTGCAAACCCCAAACTCATGATTCTCTCTACTAAAGCCTTGCAACGTGTCTGAGACTAAAAGAAGAGAGGAACAGACTGATTCCTGTTCCAGGCGAGAGTAGGGAGATACTTGTTTATAAAGACATAACTGCCTTTTCTAGGAAAACCTACCCTTTTGTAGCTGTTGGACGCCACCATGACACTTGTGCAGGAAGCCCAGGGGGAAGTTTTGTTTCACCTGCAGAGGGTTTGGACCAGCTGAGGAGTTACCGCCCTACCTCTGTCAGCTGCCCTGTTGTCTTTATTCACAGGGTCTCTGGCGAGCAGCAGTACCCGGCCAAGCATCCCCCTCGAATGTAGCGAAGTTCAAGTGCGTGGGTCTGACCCTGCACCTCTGGGCTCCGGGTTCAAGAGCCAGGAGAATCACTTTCCCATCCCAGCCCTGCCCTTTCCTAACTGTGTGACGGGCCTTGGGCAAGTGATAGAAATTCTGTGCCTCTGTTTCCTCATCTGTGAAATGCATATAGAGCGAAGTGTTTGGGAGATTGTACAGGCAAAGCATTTCAAATGCTTCCTGGCTTGCTGCCTGCTTTGTCTATTACTGCTACTACTTTTGCTCATGTCTATTACTGCTACTACTTTTGCTCATGTCTATTACTGCTACTACTACTGCTCATGCCTCCACGGGTATTTTGGAGCTGAGGTGCGATTCTGTAGATCTAGGACTGACATTTTCAGGGGGCAGTACCACCACCCAGGGGGTGAAACTATGGGGCTAAAAATTCTTTCTCTTTTCACATGTAAGGCACAGACACACATAACGTATGTCAGCAGACATACGGTTGCCCCTTGAACAACCCGGGTTTGAGGTGCACACTTCCACATGGACTTTATCATTTTGTAAAGCAATGGTGTGAATTTACAGTACTGAGAAATATAGTACAGTACTGTAACTATATTCTCTTACAATTTTCTTAATGACAGTTTCTTTCCTGTAGCTCACTTAATGGTCAGGCTACAGTCATATGAGGTCTGTCCCCAAAGTATCGGCTGTGCAAACTTTTAATTATATTGACATTGGCTTGATACTTTCACAACAGACCTTTGTACAGTACATATAACATACAAAATATGTGCTCATGTTACTGCTTCTGGTTAACAGTAGGCTATTTTGTTTTTAAAGATTTTATTTATTATTTTTAGAGGAGAAGGGAGAGAGGCAGGGAGAGAGAGGCATCAGTGTATGGTTGCCTTTCACCTGCCTCCAGCTACAGACCTGGCTGGAGACCTGGCTTGCAACCTGTGCCCTGGCTGGGAATCGAACCAGCAACCTTTGGGTTTGCAGGCTGGCACCTTATCCACTGTGCCACCTGCCAGAGCTAACAGTAGGCTATTAACAGTTACATTTTGGGGGAGTCAGAAGTTGTACGTAGATTTTTGACTTGGCTGCATGGGGCCGGCACCTCTCACCTCCTCGTTGTACAGCATATCTGTGTTGTAATTTCATGGGGAGATTAATTAGGGAAAAGTGTCTTCTTTGGAAGAGCATATATGCAAAACAAAACAACAAAACAAAACAAAACAAAAAAAACAGAGAAAACATGCTGAGAAACACTGTGTTAGGAAAAGAGCATAGTGGTTGTCTAATTGGCAGGGCCCAGCACATAATGAAAATGTAAGACCCCCCGGTCCAAAAGGGGTTATGGATTTCAGGACGGAGAAGGTGGCGTATTGACCCCAGCATGGGCCCTTGTAAGTGGCACGGGTGGCGCACCTGTCCAGCTGGTGCCTCACAAGGTCACGTGCCTCACCTGCTCATTAAAATCTCTCACTTAACACCACGTTCACCGCGGAACTTACGGTTAAGGTTTGCAGCCTATTCTTCATGATTAGAAGCCAACTCTGCTCATAGCTGGCTAATAAATAAACAAAGAGGTGGTGAAACTCTGTGGGTATGGCTCTAGTGTCTTTTTCTCGATTCGTTTGGCCTGCATGGTATCCTCCCCCCAAAACATGCTCGTTTCTTCTGAAACTTCGTTTCCGATCATTTGAGATGAAAGTGGGTAAAGAGAAAAACAAGTTATTTCTCCGTGCGCCTGGGGCAGCGGGCTCTGAGCCCTGGGGGAGGAGGCGACATCAGTTTGCTGCAGGGCGGACCCAGGCCCCGCTCCCACCGCCCGGGGCTACAGGCCACAAACACTCCGTCCATCTTCCTTTCTCCTGCCAACTCCCAAAAATAACTCGGTGGGAACAGCCCAGTGGCCTGTCCCACAAGGCCTGCAAATCAAAGTTCCGATGAGGTCGCAGGGTAGGAAATGTGGCTGCTGAGCTGCTTTGGGGTACATCCATACGAGGGTGACTCGGAGGGTGGAGGGTGGGACCAAGCTTTGAGACAGGTGTCGCTCAGGGGAACACAGCCCTGCTCTTTGGAGCCTTGAACCTGGCGAGGAGAAGCAGCCGCCTCCTGGAATTCCAGGACTCAGGCAATGACCATTGTCTAAGCCACACACTGGCCGGCCATCTGATGCGGGAACACCTGACCCCAGGAAGGTTTTCCTTCTTCATCTCTGCTGGGGACAATGGCAGCAGCATCCAGGATCCCCGCAATGTCACCTTATGGCTTGGATTCAAAGAGTGTGACATAGTCCTCGCCCCATAACTGAAAATGTATTCTTTTGGTGGGTATTGAGGGGCAGTGATAGAGCAGAATGGGGTGGGGGTGGGAGTAACAGCAAGTGCTCTGTCACAGAGATCAGCAGGTGGCCCATCTGCAGCTCAGGGGCCAGGTCAGGCTGCTCACTGTGTTTGCAAGTAAGCTTTTATTGAGACTTTATTGACCATGCTTATTCACGTGGGTGTTCTCTAGGGCTGCATTTATGCTCCTAGAGCAAAGCTGAGTAGTCAGGGCAGAGCCTTCATGAGCTGCAAAGCCTAAACTGTGAAACTCTTTGGCCCGTGGCCTGAAAGGTGTCCCAGTTCCTCCCCTGTCATAATGACCACTTGTTTAGCATTTGCTATCTTCACTAGGCAGGAAGCTGAGAGAGGAGCAGGGAAGGAAACATGCATGTTCTCAGGGAAGGCCACCCTGAGAACATGTAATAAGACCAGAGGGAGGAGGACATCAGTCTGTGGATACACAAGCAAAGAATATTCCAGGCAGAAGAAGCAGGTGCAAAGGTCCTGAGGCAGGCACTCACCTCATGTGCCGGAGGAAGAGGCAGGAGGCCACTGTGACTGAAAGAGAGGGGGCAGGGCAGAGTGCAAGAGCAAGAACACAAAGGTATGGAACAAGGGGGTGGGGAGACCCCTGACACCTGCAAAGTTATTGTAGGGATGTTGAGTTTGCTCTAAGAGGAGAAACTACAGAGTGTCACAGTCTGACTTTAGTAGTAACCATGTTCCTCTAGGTGCTGGGTTGAGGATAGACTTAAAGGCCCTGGAGAGACAGGTCAGGAGGCTATTGTGACAATCCAGGTAAGATGACAGAGGTGGAGACCTCAGTGTGTGACAGAGGTGAGTGATCAGTTCCTAAATATTGATCAGCTACAGAGGCAGCAGGTGGTGCTGATGGAGTGGCCATGGGTGTGGGAAACAGGAGCATCAAGGGGCACAAGGATGACACCAACACTGTGGCCCTGGGCAGGTGGAAATACGAGTGAGCAGGTCAGAGTACAGGAATGTCCGTCACATGCCCTCTCTCATTCCATGTCTCACAGCAGCGGTTCAGAGTAGATACTGTTCTCCTCACTCTGCAGGTGTGGTGGGACAGGTAAGGTGGCCCAGGCGAGCACAGATGGTCAGTGATAGGGCTGGACTCTGAAGGGATATTTGTCAGGCTTCATGCAGTTTTTAAATTTTTATTTGTATTTTTGTGCAGTGCCTTGACCCACAGCTAAATCCCCCTTGGCAGGCTGGTTTGACTCCCTGGAAGAAAACCAAGTATCTTCAGAGGCCAGGCAGGTGTGATCTGAAGGGCACTGCTCTAAGAAAGAGGGGGTGGTGTGTGTGTGACTGAACTGGACATGACCCGCCCAGCCTAGTGTTCCAGCGTGAGCTGTTTTTACACAGCTGTGAGGGCCAAACCAAACATGGCAGCGAGCCTTATTAGGCCAGCAGGTCCCTGGTTTGTGACCCTTGGACAGGACCTCCATCAGGTTGGGCAAGAGGACTCATGATTGGCTTGGAATGGAAACCAGAGAGCCTGTTTGTCTCTCCCTCCCGCTCGGGTTCACTTCTTTGGGGATATCACAGATGGCTGTGTAGAGAGGGGTGGGCCTCTGGGCCAGACAGGCTTGGCTTTTTATCCTGTCTCTGCCACCAGTCACAGTGTGACTTCGAGTAAGTAAATCAGCTTCTGTGACTTTCAAATTGTTCAGCTTTAAAACTGGGGTTTTATTTGTTTCATATTTATGGTTAATGCTAGGTGCCAGGCAGGGCGTATTTCCGCCTGCCCAGGGCAGTAGTGTTGGTGTCATCCTTGTGCCCCTTGATGCTCCTGTTTCCCACACCCGTGGCCACTCCATCAACACCACCTGCTGCTCCTGTAGCTGATCAATATTTGGGAACTGATCGCTCACCTCTGTCACACACTGAGGTCTACACCTCTGTCATCTTACCTGGATTGTCACAATAGCCTCCTGACCTGTCTCTCCAGGGCCTTTAAGTCTATCCTCAACCCAGCACCTAGAGGGACATGGTTACTAACTACTAAAGTCAGACCGTGACACTCTCTGTAGTTTCTCTTCTTAGTGTCAAAACCGTAACACTCTCTGTAGTTTCTCTTCTTAGAGCAAAACTCTCTACAACAACTTTGAAGGTGTCAGGGGCCTCCCCACCCCCTTGTTCCATACCTTTGTGTTCTTGCTCTTGCACTCTGCCCAGTCCCCTCTCTTTCAGTTACAGTGGCCTCTTGCCTCTTCCTCCAGCACATGAGGTGAGTTCCTGCCTCAGGACCTTTGCATCTGCTTCTTCTGCCTGGAATACTGTTTGCTGGTGTATCCACAGACTGATGTCCTCCTCCCTCAGGTCTTAGTGCATGTTCTCAGGAAGTCTTTCCCTAACCATGTAGTCAACCTGCATGCTTCCCTTCCTGCACTTCTCCCCTTCTCTCTCCTATTTAGCACTTATCATTACCACCTATTATATGATTTATTTTTTTTTAATACTCTTCATTGTGTCTTTTCCACTACAAAGTCCAAAGAATGGTTTTGTTTTCTGATGTATCTATAGCAATCTATGAAGTCACTAACCCACAGTAAACATGTTGGCTCCTTTTCTTCTTTCTTCTTTTTCCCATTAGAAATAAACTTTTCCACTCCCACAATTGTATGTAATCTGATCTAACTGAATGAGAATTATTTAAATTTCAGGATTGTGTGGGCATTTGAGAGGAAGTTAGTTCTCAAGTCTATGTGGGTGACAATGGTAGTGGGATTCCCAGACTGGCATCAGGGAATCACATGGACATCTTAGAAATGCAAATTCTTGGTCCCTGCCCCACATAAACTGAACCAGAAACGCTTGGGAAAGACCCAACCCTGTTTAGACAAGCCTACCAGGTAATTCTGATGCAGGTACAAAGCTGAGAACCACTTTCTTGCTTGGGTTGGTTTAGAAAACAGTGATGGGCCAAAAAGTGAGTAGGTAGAATGTGGGAATGAAAAACAGCTGTGGAATGGGATTCTGGACATCTCTGCTATTGGGTTCCCTAGCTCCAGGGGTGCAGGACAAGTGGCCCCTAAGACTCTCCCCCATCTGGACATCAGTGAACCCATTTTGGGCATCCTTCTTTATTTGGGTTCTAGAACCATCTCCCAGCTCTTTATCTCAACCCACCTCCTTTGCTGTAGGTTTCTAGAACCCAGAACACCTGCGACTGCTACTTGGCTGTCTCCAAACATGCTGCTCCCATCAGAAAAAATAAAGAATATTACATACATTTGATACTAAGCAAACATGCTTAACATCAATTATAAGTGATATGGAGAATAGAAACTCAAGCTGAGATAAATAAAACACAGGCTCTGGCTTTTCCCCCTACATTTTTTCTCCTGTCAACTTGCCTGCCACGCAGGTGGGGTCACCATGTGGAAGACTCCTGGCTGATCTCTCCCTAACAGTGACCCTTTTACTACAAAAAGGCTCATTTTCGTGGAGAGTTGAGTTACTAACAACAGCTGCTGAAATCAATGGATAGGGGACACCATCACTTCTCACATGTCAGCCATGGTGCCTGGAAGGAAATGGAGGCACAGCTAGGCGAAATACACCTGCCCAAGTTCACTTGGCAGGAAAGTAGTGGAACCAAGACCCTGGCAGATAAGAAAAGTCCCGCCACCCTATACCGAAGGCATCTCTAAGGATATTTGCCCTTCGGAGAGTGGTTCTTGAGCACAAATCGACTCGTATTAATTGCTGATTGTGGACTTTCAGTAAGATTCATGGTGAGGAGCTCTTTCCCAGGGCCTTTCAGTGCATGAACCTGAATTGTTTCTATTCTGCAGAGAAATAGGGCTGACACTGGGTTAGGGGTGGAATTTTGTGAGAATGGCTCTGGCTTGCCCCCCAGCCATCCTGGGTACCTGGGTTATGGTATGGAAAAAGCAGAGGACTTGGTGTGTGTGTGTGTGTGTGTGTGTGTGTGTGTGTTAAGAAAGGAATCCGTCTGTTTTCCACTTATTTATGTATTCATTGGTTGACTCTTACATGTGTCCTGACCGGGGATCAAACCCTCAACCCTGGCATATTGGAACACTGCTCTACCCAGCTGAGCCGCCCGGCCTAGGCAAAAGCAAGTGGTCTTCAATGAAGAACCAGCCACTCTGTGTTTCAGAACCAACACAGATAATTATAACCATGATGGTAGCTGGAAAGACAGACATCTGGAAGTGGCCTCCAATGCTTACGTCATATTTAAAACTGTCATTCCTGTCCCTTACGGGGGAGCTAGCGGAGTGGAAAACATGCTTGCTTTTTATCATGACTGATTTTCTCCACGGTTAACACACACCCATGTCTGCATGCACTTTATCAGACACACATTCCGTTGACATAGGATATGGAAAATCTCTCATGCGCATTTGTTTATTTGATGCATCAACTGACAGAATGTGGTTACTTTTGTAGTCTCGGAGGAGCTGAAAAAAAAAAAAAATCTCAGAAATCTGACTTTACGAAGTTAGGTTTTCCGCCACTGAGACATGTCTTCATGTTAAAGGTTTGTTTACAAGGAATTGCTGTTTCCACTTGCTGGAGTGGCTCTTAAACATTTTTTTTTTTTTTTTAAGTTGTTTTTTCCAACCACTAAGTGGATCTAAACATTAAGTGTTTCTGAAGTTGGTTTTCCAGCTCCTGGGTTGCTATTAACTTTCTGCTAGGATGAAACAGAAGGTCGTTCCTCCACTTCGCCACCCGTGAGGCAAGAGCGTAAGATTTTGAAGAATTTTTTTTTTTTTTTTTTGAAATGGCTCCTTATGCAACATTTATATTTCATGGTAAAGATTTCATTCACCTCAGCACAGGACAGTTGACACCAAGTTCCGCGGTGGCTGTTGGCAGGTCCCTGCCTGCCTCCATCCCGCGGTGCCCCGTGCCCCACGCCGGTCAGTGATTCTGAGCCAAGAAGGAGGCCAACCAACCTGATAAACTGGCATCCCTGGCAGAGCTGAGCCTCCCCTCTTTCACAGGAGACCTGCAGACGGAGGAGAAATTGGACAACACCTCCGCAGGTCTGTTTGAAAGGAGAAAAGATAGAAAACATCCTCACAACCTTAGAATGAGGGCATTTAGGGAGGGTGATGGATCGCTCCTCCGCCCCTGAAGGAAGGCAGCACGCGGTGTGCCGTGGTCTGGTATAAAAGCCTGTATTTCACACTTTCTCATGGCTGCACAGTCTCAGAGAACTTGTCACACCCTGCCTCCCCAAACCAGCTGCAGCATCATGGCTAACAGGAATAGAACACCGCTCTCCCCAGCCTGAAATCTTTGGTTAGACTCTGTTGTTTAAAGGGACTCTAAGGCTAGATCCCCAATGCAGAAGAAAAAAGTTTTTGTCGCTTTCGCCCTGTCCCTTCCCTGCACCCCCTCTCCATACACTCACTCACACGCATGAACGCTTCCCTGCTGTCAGCTTTTCCGCCACACTCTGTCCCTAGTTCACAGCCAGCTCCTGCTGGCCAGAGTGCAGTGTTGTTCACGGCATGAGAAACATTCCTGTATCGTTATCAACGAAAAATAAATGTCCACGAAAACACTACTGCTGTTTTATCCGGATTTCTGCATTCGGCTTAGCTCTGGGCGCTCAGATGCGGGGGACAGCCAGGCAGACAGAAAGAGGAGGAATGAACGTATGAGTTTACGAGTGTTTCTCGTACGATCCTCTGACACCAAGGTTAAGCCTTCCAGTAGCAGGGACAGAATAAAGTGAAAAAGAAGCTGTTAGCCACGAGGCTAACCTGACTTTTCATGATTTCTTTTTCCCCCTATTTCTTTTTTTTAAACTGGCAAAAATACACCCAAAATCACCCAGGTTTAGGGCTGATAGCAGGTGGTTTTGCTTGTAGGACTGTAACCTGGCCAGTGAGATACCAAACCTGGAGCATGCAGGCATCTGTTTTGTAGCTCAGCTGAACTATCTGTCAAGATGAAGAAATGAAGGTCTGTGGGTTTCTGAGTCACCAGCTAACCCACCTTCCGCCCCACCACTCACTGTAGCCAGCATATTCCTTGTTCAGCCTTGGTCCCACGAGGGATATAAACGGAGAAGGGAAACCTGTAGGTAATTAGCAGTCCAGCATGTCTGTCATTCCTTTGATAAAATGTGTTGGGTGTGGTTTCTGGACACCCAGTTGATAAAATGCATCGGTTGGTGTTCCCTTTCATTTGACTTTCCATTAGTTCTTTCTCTCCCCCCACAATGAGAATATCTTAATGGCCAGCTCCTGTTTTCAATCATAAGGGACATTTCTACGGAATTTTTTTTTTTTTTTTTTTTTTTTTTTACATTTTCCAATAAGAAACATATTCTGATTCTTTAAAGGTTACATGTAAAGTATGGAAGGGTGGATGATAGAAGCAAAGCTTCCCTGCTGGCTTAAATTAGCAAGTGTGTGTGTATGACTGTGTGTCCCTTTGAGGCCTGCACGGAGCGCCTCACTCAGGGACAAAGATCCCACCATATCACTTATTTTTTTTTTTTTTAAGTTACTCTGCAGCTTTAATAACCCATGACTGGAGAAAGCCTCCCCACTCTGTTTATCTGCATACCTCTATGTCCATACCAGTTCAAGAAGACAAAACCCTTGGGGCTTTGAACATTAAACCACAACTTGCATAACAAGACAAGCTAGTGTGGTTAGGTTTTTAGGTGAGTCTGAGCTGGTAAGGGTGCAAATGGAAAGAGTGGATTTCCAGCTCACAGGTTTGAAAAAGCTGAATCGATCCCTCAGCTCTTTAACCTACAGAAGCCTCAGCAAGTAAACATGTCCAGTAGCCCGTGAGTCCGAACGGGGTCCCTTCGCCAGAGTGGAGCCTGTCCTCAGACCCCTGACTTGCCTGGGACAGGAGCCTCCAGTGGCCAGCCTTCGCTGGTCATCGGCCGTTGAGGGCATGTACCTGTTTCTGAACTTGAGATGCTGTCCCTGTTCTGAATCCTCTTCCCCCTCCATCCTCCTGTTCAGTAAGAATCCCACATCTTGACTTTTATACATCCAAATGCTCATCCTGGCCAGGTTAGATTTCTGAACTTAAGACGTGTCTCTTCCTCTCAGCTAACTTTGGGTTTGTGGCGATCAGCCTTGAGCTGTCCGCATAGATACTGGTTCTTGGCCATGTCTCAGCCTCACGTGCTGTGTCTTAGCCTCATGTACCACTTTGGGTTTAATGCCCCATTTATGATACTTGTACCGCATGTGATTGTAGCCTTTGGGAGGCCTGGTGTGAGTCACCCCCTTGGCCTGCCCTTTCCCAGGCTGTGCACACACTGGACGGTCCCATTCCCTCACTCAGGGACACTTGAAGGCACAGAGTGGAACATTTTGGTTTTTACAAAATAACAAAAGAGCGAAGCAGCCTGTCCTTCGGGTACTAAAGGTCCTGCAAACTTTGTTCCTCTGTCGATGGCCAAGTTGGAAAATTCTCGATGTGCCAGATATTTAAGCTAATAAAGAGTCCAAGAGAATGTCCCCCCCCACCCCCACCTGCAACCTCACACATTAGTCTGGAGTTATTTATGCTTTCTGCCAAATGTCTTCCCCAAATCATTCTGTATTGCTGATATTTTGTCAGATTAATAGATCCCAAGTGAGGCGAATATGTTGATTTTATGGCAGACCTCCAGAAAAGGCTTTTTACAGATAACAGTGGATGTGATGAATTATGTTTCTTGAGATCCTGATGTTTCTATTTAAGGGCGTCTGTCGGTACTCAGCCGTTTATGAAAGGCACCTGAAGAGTCCTCTTGAAGAGCCTTGCATCGTTCCTTTCATTGGTCAAGGTTATCCTGGGGGCAGGTAGTTTTACCCCAGTCCTGTGGCTTGCGAATTCCTCGGCCCACCCGTGGGTGTCAAGCCTTCTCCTCGAATTCAGGTTGAGCTGTCAATCCAGGAGAAGGCTTTTTCCCTTTCAGAGGACCTGGACGGAT
Organism: Noctilio leporinus; assembly: GCA_004026585.1. NCBI lineage: Eukaryota > Metazoa > Chordata > Mammalia > Chiroptera > Noctilionidae > Noctilio > Noctilio leporinus. The sequence continues at coordinate 9,129 of PVIW01013855.1, read as the reverse complement.
GGGTTGGAAACACAGTTTGGTTCCCGTGTTTGTGCTGGACCAGACATCAGACAGCGCTTGCAGACGGCACTGGCTGCAGGACGTGGTGTGAGTGGCGAGGTGCAGAGTGCAGCAGGAGACAGGAAAGCGGGGCTGTTTACACAGTCTCCTTCTCCCTTTCTGCGGGTGTCTGACAGAGGAAGAGTGGTCCTCCAGGCCCGCGGGGCTGGCAGCGGCCCTGTTGTGTAATGTCCGTCCTGGCTTCCTTCCCAATTCTCTTGTTGCTGGGGAGAGGAAGCAGAAGTGGGAAGGCTATTTCCCTGGGTGCCTCCTTCGTATCAGGCGCAGCCCTACAGCTTGGGCGTTTATGGTCTCACTCAGTCCTCTTCGCTTTTCAGAAAGAAAAAATAACAAAACAAAAAAACGTGATGTTGTGAGAGATGAGTGTCAGAAGTGGGTTCTGATGCCAGGCGTGCTTTCTTTAAACCAGAGGTGTTTGTACCGTAGTATATGCTAGAGCAAACTAGGGGCTTCCAACCAGGTACGTCATTCAGTGTCTTCTCCCCTATAGGCCAAGGGTGACAATGAGCATCATGAGGAGAAGGAGGAATTGGTTGCAAGGTGGGATGTGAGCGAAGCACATGAGGTACACACATGATTTCCAGTGGGCTCCTTCTTTCTGGCCACAGCTGACCCAGGAAGGAGCACATTAGCCTCAGTGGCAAATACCCCGAACATCTGAACTTGAGCTGAAGACACACTCTTCTCATCTTATCCCCATTTCACTCCTCTTCTTCCTGGTCTTCCTGCGGCCCCTGGAGCCTGAGCTTTAGGACAGCAGCTGCTTTATGGGACCCTCCTCAATGCCTTTATTATTATTATTTTTTTTACTTGTTATATTTCAGTCTTGGAGCCTATGATTTTTATTATTTTGGTCTAAACTTCCGTGACCCTCCTGAGTCGTTTTTGGAGAATAGGTTCTGGGTGGGGAGAGTCATGGGCAGGATGTGGCTCTGGACAGGGAGCAGGGAGGTCATTGGAACCCACGGGTCACTTCTAAACTGGCCTTGGGTGGTGGGAGTGCAAGGGAAGGATGGGGAGGGGTCAGCTCTCACTTATTACCCTGTTGCCATGGGCCACGCCCATCTGCCTCACATGGGCTATTCTTTACCATTGCATTTCAGGTGGAGATTATAAGTAGCTTCAGAGACAAAATAGTTTGCCTAACTTCCAACGGTATCAAAGGTAGAGCCCTGATTAGGATCTTTGTCTCTCAGTCCATAGGTCTGGTTGAAAAATAAGTGACAGCAAACAAAATCAGTCCCCAAAACGTATAGGGACACAGATACAATGATTCCACAAGACATCACTTCAGGAACAACATATAAAGCAGTGAGAGTTTCAGTCGTAAAACTCTCACTGATTGAAAATAACTGGAGACATAGCTTGTGGGCTGTTGAATTTTTATTTTCCTTCTTTCAACCTGAAGGGGGAAGTTGAATTACTATTTGAGTGCTACCAAGTTTTGGAGTCTATCTTTGACCACTTCATAAAAGATATTGGAAAACTAATAATATATATGCAAATTGTAGTTGCTAGGTTCTTGGCAAGTGCTGTATTTTCTCGGGTAGATGAAACTCCACGAAATCATTTTAATAATATGCACCTTCTTCAAAATAGTCATTCTGCGCAGATAACAGAAAAGTTGCCGTGAGCCCATTTCCGATCTCACATTATTACAAATCCCGGGCAACTTGGGTCTGAATTAGTAAGATTTTGCTGCTATGCAGAATGGGTGAATTGATGCAGAGTGGAGACAGAATGAAGGAACAATCAGAATCAAATGCATTTTGTGCAGGAAATGCCCTAAGTTTAAAAAAAAAAAAAAACACAACAAGCTTTGATTGTTTCATGGATAAAATGGAAATTCTATCATGTGACATTTGAGACGTTGCCCTAATCTAAACAGGCTGTGAGCCTCTGAAGGGAGGAAGGATAGATCAAGGTAATTTGAATTTCTGTATTAAATTTCGGCTTCAGCATAGGTTTTGGGACCAGACAGATGGAGGGGCCAGTCTGAGTTGTGCTACTATGTACCAGGTTGAGCCAGTGGCTTCCATTCTCTTAGGATTCTGTTTAATCCTCTTTCAATGGCGGAGGGGGCACTGAGTTCCTGGAATAAAGTAGGAAGCAGAAGAAGGTAGTTATTATTTTTCTATTGTTATTTTAGTGTTATCCAAGTAGGTTTCCTCAAAGTTTGTTTCATTGTGGTTAGCACACAACATAAATCCAACCACCTGCCAAAATGTAAGATTTTGTGTAATTTAAGCATATAGTATAAGTTTGTTGACTCTAGGCACAGTGTTTTGCATCAAGGCTCTGAGATGTACTCAGTTTGCACAATTGAAGGCTTACGCCTGTTGGTTAGAAATTTGCCATTTCCCCCATCCCTCTTGTAAGTTTAAAATGCAGTGCAATAAACTGACTGGCATGGCTCAGCCGGTCCCAGGTTTGATTCCCTGTCACAGCACATGCCTGGATTGTGAGTTTGGTCCCTAGTTGGGGGCGTGTGAAAGGCTAAACGGTCATGGTTGCTCTCTCACATGGATGTCTCTTTCCCTTTCTCTTTCTTCCTCCCCTCCCCTCACTCTAAAAATAAATAAAGTCTTTCAAAAAGGTCAGGTAGAAGAATTTTGAATAACTGGTAAGTTCTCATTCATGAGGTCTTTCTTTGATGAATGATAACCAAACTCCCTTGTTTTCCTCTTAAAAGACCTAGGTAGGGGAGGGTGCAGAAGATGGGAAGAGATGAATTTGGCAGGTCCCTGGAGGGGCAGACACGTGCAGAAGCCGTAAGGGAAGGATAACTCCCCACTCCGGTGCTTGGAGAAGCCACCATATGAATCGACAAGGAGAAATCCTTGAAAGAGCTTCGTGGCTTAGTTCAATCGGCTCAAATACTAGAAAGAAAGGCCTTGCTAACATAAAAAAGACACATCTGCAGTCCATTTTGGTTGCAGTAACAAAATCTGGATGAGTCCCTGGCCCGTTCCGTCACTGAAATGTGCTCCCCCCCCACCCCCCCATGAAAGTTGAACATGGTCCACGGGTTCTTGTTTGGTACTTGAGTGGGACCGTAAGTAACTGAAGCCTGTAGCTGCAATTTCCTCTTCCCCACAAGCCCTTTAGACGGCTCTTCTGATGACCATTTAACTCGGTGATACCACGTTAATGAAATATCCTTTTCTTTCATCTCCTCCTGCCCTGTTTGGAAAGAAGTAATTTTGCAGTGAAACAAAACCGAAAAGCCGCCCAACCCCATGTAACTCTCCCAGTTCAACCCCAAACCAAAGTACAGTAGCGGATATGCAAAGCACATTTCCCATGGGTGCCCTCAGAAATAGGGTGAAACGTTTTCTCAGCGGTACCCTTCTGTACCTTTCTCATGAAACAGGGCAAAACAGCGAGGGAAAGCCATATACAAAACGCAGGAAGGAAACAAGCTACCTGTAGTTTTTAATATTCACTCCCAGTTGAATTTCCTGCCCTGGGTAGCTTTTTCTATCACGAAGTGTTCCATTTCTGAAAGCAGAAAGCAAAGGAGGAAATATCTACGCTATAAAATGTCAAATTGCCTTCCCGACTTGTTCCAGTTTCCAACCACATCAAGAAGGGTGTCTGAAAAGACAGTCCACTTTTGCACTAACCCAATACATATACAATTATTTATTTAAAAAACATGTTTTTTTTTTCTCGGGAAGGCATCATCAAAGGGATGCTTGGGGTTATTCGGAGGGTATTTGCCTCCAATCTTTTAACATCTATTGGGGAGCTACAGTATATTTGCCATGTTTTTCCCTTGAAAATTTTGTAAATCAAACGAGACACAATTCAAATTATTGAGGAAAACAGTACTGTTTCCTCCATTTTCTGGGAATAAGATGCTGGTGCTCTCCTAAAAGCAACTTCGGGAGAAATAATCAAAACATTACGTGTTCCCCTAATGCTAAATGGAAAGGTAAATGCTTGATGACATCTGTTGTGCTGACTTAGGTCATTACCAGACCTTCTGAAGGGGTTGCCTATCTACACGGTCACCCTCATTTCCCAGGACTTGGGGTATGAAGTCAGAGCTATGCCTGCTCCTTGCAGAATGTGGATACTATGGACAGATATTAACATGTTACCTTCTGCGTTATTCCCACAGCCTGTTTTCCCGCAGGTATCATTTCCCTTGAGCCTGAAGGATCTTCTTGGCTGTGTTTTGTCGCACAGGTTGAAGTTTGCTAAGGTTTTGTTGGTGTGAAATATCTTCATTTTGCCTTCATTTTTGAAGGTTTCTTGGCTGGGGTTGGAACACTAGGAAGACAGGGTTTGGTTTGGTTTGCCCCCCAGCACTTTGAAGGCAGTGTTTCCCCATCTCCTGCCTCATCTACCTTTGTTTTGTTTTTAATACTTTATTCATCATTTCCAGAGAGAAGGGCAGGGGGGAGGAAGAAAGGGAGAGAAACATCGATGGTTGCCTTTCACCTGCCTCCAGTTAAGGACCTGGCTGGAGACCTGGCTTGCAACCTGGTTATGTGCCCTGGCTGCGAATCGAACCAGTGACCTTGGGGTTCGAAGGCCAGTATCTTTGTTTCTGATGAGAGACAATGCTAGGCTTTTGTCACTAGCACCCCGCAGATTTTCTCACAACCGGTGGCTTTGTCTTTCATTTTCTTTTTAAACAATCTCTCATAATAAAGACATTTAACAATTTTAATGGAGTTCAATTTACCCATTTCCCCCGCTTTATGCATCCTGCCTGTGATGTTTGTTATATCTAAGAAATCTTTGCATAACTGTGCTAGAAAAACCCAGTCTTTCCTCTTGCATGCCTCCTTTACTACTCATATGGAACTTGTCACTTATGGCTCCAGATGTGGGAGACTTTTCCTGCACCGAGTAATTCTCTGGGATACCAGCTGGGTGTCCAATGATGTAACTCAATTCTGACACCATCTGTCTGAAGATAGCACCAGATCCCACGGGTTAAGAGCTCAGTCCCATGAGACTGCCCCTCACTTCAGATGCCAGTGCTCAGCTTATCCCCAACGTCTGTCCAACTTGGCTACAAATCAGAAGTTCCTATGTTCTTCTCCTCCTCGGATTTCATTAATTTGCTGGAGTAGCTTACAGAATTTAGGGAAACCCTTACTTACATTTATCAGTTTATTAAAGGATATGATAAAGGATACAGATAAGCAGCCAGTTGAGGGGATAGATAGGCAGAGGATTCTGTTTGTATGAACTGGGGTGCGTTGCCCCCCTGGTATGTCAATAACCATCCAAGAAGCTCTCTGAACCACTATTGGGAATTTTAGGGAAGCTTCCTCAGCTTATGATGATCAATCATTAACTCCCCTTTAAGCCTTTCTCTCTTCTCAAGAAAATGGGGTGGGGACACCAAAAATTCCAAGCTTCTAACTCTGGCCAGGAGTCCTCCAGAATTACCATTGGGACAGAAATACACTCCTATTACCCAGAAAATTACCAGGGCTTTAGGAACCCTGTGTTGAAGGCTAAAGATTAGAACAAAAGATGCTCCCAGGGTTCTTACCACTTGGGAAATTCTAAGGATTTCAGGAACTCTGTGATGGACAGACATGGAGACAAAGAACAAATGTATTTCTTATTATAAATCACAATGTCACCACAACCCAAGGTCTCAAAGATTTCTGTTATGCTTTCTTCCAGAACTTATATAGTTTTATGTTTTACATTTTGGTTTAAGAATCTATTTTGCAGTAACTTTAATGTTTTAAATATGAGGATATATGTCATACTCCTGAGTCAAGTTCATGTTTTTCCCAGTCCTTTGAGATGCCTTGGTGGATAATGTGACAGCCCCTGCAATTAGCAGCATCCTTCACCAGAACCTGTGATAATCTTGGATAATTTCTCCCAAATAAGTTAGAACCAGTATGTATGTATAACTGAATCGATATATTCTCTTACATTCTCTCTTTTGGCTCCATAGTTACAATGATTTAAGTGAGCTGGGTAAGGACATGATTTCCATGATTTTATTCCAGGCATAGTCTTACTCAGTTGCATAATGAATTTAGAGTTTGAATACCAAACAAAACTTAATAGAGATGGTCTTCATGTCTTTGTGGATAGCTTGATTTTCTGTAGGAGGTAAGGGACCTTACCTTGTATTATTCCCTTTGCTTTCAAAGGCAGTTAGAGAGAGTTTAAAATAGCATATTATCAGATAATTAAAAGTTTAACCTGCATCTGGAAACCTCAAAGGAAAAGTAGGTGTGCCCACATAATTTCATAATTTGTATTCCTTTATACTGAACACAGCTGGTTCCAGATGGCCCTGAACATCCTGAAGGTCAAAATAACCTAATCAAAGAGACGGCTCAGTTTTATGAGTCCATTCCAGCAAACGTGAAATTGGCTCTTTTATGTATTAGAGGAACAGGGGGATGTTAAAATAGGCCCCTTTGATGGTGACTAGGAGGCTCGACAAAGTAAGGGTGGATAAGATGAGGAAGACCGAGTGCCTTCCACCCTGGCCAGAACTCAAGAGGCATATATATGCAAGTCAGATGATGGGAGGGAAGTCAAGGAAGAGAGTGATTATTACTAAAATAACTGCTCAGCAACAAACACATTATTTCACACCATATTATTCATGCATGTACTCATTCATATTCATTCACTACTCACTGCGCTCTTAGGTTCATGGTGCCATGCAGCCTTGGAAAAAGATAATGATATACCATCTCTGTTCCCCAGGATCTTGCAGCCTGGCTTGAACATTAACCCTACAATTTAAAAACAAAAGTAGAAATATAACATGTGGCCTCTCAAAAGAGTCACATGATTTTGGAGTGAAGAAAGTATATCTCAATGAGATAGAAACTTGGGTGAGTAAATAAATGAGTAATCTCATGAGATGGTAGGTAGGAGACAGCACTCTTAGGCCCCAGGAAGACAGTGATCAAAAGTAAGGTAGGGGAATCCAAAGAGTGTATGAGCAACATGGGATTATTCAAATTTAGTTTTGTTTAAAATTAAGGAGAAAGAAGATGAAAAAAACAAGGTTCATCTATTTTACTTCCATATTCTGGGCTACCTAATGGAATGGAAATGGGCTAACATGTGTTCAGGTATTTTCTAAATACTTAGAATGTGTTTTTTATGGTTTGAGTGGCTTCCTAAGTAAGGATTGGCTACAATGCAAGCATCAACACTTCCGCCAAAGTCAACAAGCAGTTGGCATTGGATGACACTGCACTGGGCCCAGAATATTCTATTGGCAGTCCAATGGGCTTTAAACCTGTGATGGTTAATTGTATGCATCAGCGTGTGACTGGGCCACAAGGTACCAAAACAATCTGGGTGTTTCTGGAAGGATGTTTGTGGATGAGATTAAGCTTTGATGTGTTGATGGAGTTAAGAAGATTGACCTAGCTGTGTGTGTGTGTGTGTGGGGGGGGGGGGGGGTGGCGCCTGAATAGAGCAAGAGGCTGATCTGCTGCCTAAGAGATCATTCTCTTGCCTGAAAGCCTTCGAACATTGGCTCTTTCTGCCTTAGAATGGGGTGTCAGCTCTTTCTGGTTCTGCGGTGGCTGAGCTGCTGGTTCATGGGCTCTGCTGCTGATCTTGAACTTGTCAGCCTTTATAATCATGTGAGCCAGTTCCTCATAATTTCTTATGATACGTCTCTATATGTACATATACGTATGTAGACACACATAGGACCCACATACACGTCCTATAATATAACAATAATTGAACATAGAGCACTTGTATAGGATGTGCATTGCTGTCTATAAAGCACACATATGTACATATACGTATATGAGATACGCATCTGTATATTCATATCTCTATACCTATACCTATAACTATATGTAACCTACACATAGGGTACTCCCTTTCTCTGGAGAATCTTAACTATGACAAAATCTATAGAATTCCTGGTTAAGGTATATGAGCAAAAGTAGAATGAAAGTTGTATGAGAAATAGTGTCTAAGAATGATCACTCTCTGCAATCCAGGTGAGAGCGGAACATCCTACCTCCAGCCAGCAAACGACCATTTCTTAGAAGCTGACATGACAACCTGGCAGAAGGAAAATGATGGCATTTGCAGAGCTGAGGAAAGAACCTTGGTGCACTTGTTCGCCCTGACCCTTTCCCTCCTGAGCCCATCTGGTTGGCTGCTAAAGTGTTCACTGCACTCCCTTTGGCAAACACTTTGTTTCCCGGAGTCGGATGGAGAGTCATAAATACCTGTACGGAGCTCAGCACTTAAAAATAGCTAAGTAGCATCCCACAAACAGTACATACTTCCTGCTGAACCAGACAGAGGAACCGGCAACGCACCAAGCCAACGTGGAGCAGGCAGTGATGCGGCCTGGAGGCCAGCCGGCCGTGCCAGGGCAGCTGGCTCACAGGGAAGGCTGAAAGGCAGTCTAGACCTGGTCCAGCCACTAGCTCCTCCAGGAAACCAAGCTCCAAGTGAGGAATTTGGGCTCTTATTGTCCCTAGTGGGAAAATACTTAGAGATCATTTAGATAATACTGGATGATTATGTGTAAAAAACGAATGCTTTTGTTTTTCTTCTTTGAACTCCTAGCTTTGCTTTTTCTCTTTAGGGTCCCCAGCTCAGCTGTTTTCGAAGTGTATTTGCTCCACAAGGACTCAGCATCTCTTGCCTGCCTATGCCTCTTTCCTCATTTCCTATTGATCTGTATCTTATTTGTCATTTTCTCCATTGGATGCTCCAAAGTACATCCTTCTGGTCACTTAACTATACCATATTCATTTCCTTTTCTTTTCTCTGGCTTGATGACTTGTCCCTTTTCCCCCTCTCTGGTCCAAAGGAGTTTGACCTAATGTGGCAACTATTTCCTTTACATAATGATGGGTTGGGAAGGAAGAAGTGGGTTGACTTTCCCAACAGTCAGCAATTGGAAGGAGTTACCTCCACCAATGTCGGTTGGCTCTTCCTCCCAATCTTGATATGTTTTTAAATATATAGCAACAGGAAAGGTCTGTGCCTTTACTTGTAGTTTTTCGAGTCAATAAGGGCAGAGGAATTCTTTTTTTTTTTTTTTTCTTTTAATTTTATTGTTGTTGTATTACATCC
>PVIW01013854.1:0-25634 GCA_004026585.1 Noctilio leporinus | reverse complement strand
TCTTGGACCCTGAGAACGTGGCCAAGAAGCACCTCAACATCCATCCATGGGGACATCTCTCTGCTCCCACCAAGACTCTAGCCGTTCCCTCCTTGCCCCAGACTTCAGTCCAATGTGGTGGTGAGTGATGAGGGGACAGGACAACAGGCTTTCCACTACTGCAGGGAATCCTGTGGAACAAGGTAGGAGTCGGGTAGAAGCAGGGGACACCTTGTAGGGGCAGGATCTTGGGAGACTCTTGGTAGTTGGTCTGGAAGCCAAGAGCAAACACAGGCAGCAGGCAGGGGAGGGTGTGCTGGTCAGAGGGAAGAGCAATTCCTCGGGGGTGGGGTGGCATACAGGGTCTTTGGGGGCTCACAGGGGTTTAAAACCTCAGGCTTTCTCCAGTGCAAACAAAGGGGCTCAAACTCTATAGCTGAATTTGATTCCTAGGACTAGGAGGGATCCTGCGAAGCCAGAGAATCTCTTCCAACCTCTTATCAGGGAAATTCCTTCAGTTCCCCTTCCAGAAAAGTCCTCTGCAGCCAGTTGAGAGCTGGTCCCTTCACTGGAAACCCGTTTCCCTCGGCTTCCAGAACAGCAGTCAGCCCCTTCCTGCCAGAAGTTTCCCCACATTGGACACACTCCACAGGCCTGGGGAAAGGAGATCCCGCTGGCTGATTTGGGTGCTGGTTGACTGGCTCTCCCACCCAGCAAGTGCTGGACTCCTCGTCCATCTGAGAATGCGGCCAACCCTGGGATTAGAGGTCAGGGATTAGGGCCCCATCTCTGGGGAGGAGACCGAGCTGGAGATTGAGTCCAACTGCATGGCCAGCACTGAAAAGATTGTGCCTACATGTTGCAACCCCAAGGAAAACCCAAGTCACAAATCCCAGTTGGTTTCTCTGGTGGATGATACACATCTGTGTGCTGTGAGGGAGACACACCCTGAGGACACGGGAACCTGGTATCTGGGACCACCCCAGTGTTCTCTGATGAGCCCATCTCTCAGGAGGTTTTCCTGCATGGCCCAGGGTTCCCGGTTTTACCTCCCCCTTCTCCACGCCCACCTCATTTGTTATCTTTACCTCATTGTCTCTTCTCCCTCTATTTTTTCTTCAGATTTTCTCCAATACCCTCATTTCTGCCATGGTTCCTGCCCCACCACAGGCTCTACATTGTCCTTCAACCACATAAAGCTGGAATTGGAGGTTGTGAAAAGGACTCCCACTAGGGATAATGTAGTGACCCTGTGTGTGTTCTCCCATGCCCATTGGTCCTCTTGTCACAGCCCATTTCCAGGAAAGCAGGTCCTATGGAGTCACCTATCCTTGCTTTTTAATTTCTAGTTACTGTGTAGGTGCCTGTGGTGGTTTCTTCCTTCTGCCTGCTCTTCCCATTCTTCTACCTCAATACTGTGCCCTCCTCTCCTGCTTTCAGACTCTCGCTTAGAATCTGCCTCCACCTCTGTTGTTTTTCCTACCGATGTGGAAATCTGTTCAGGATTATTTTTCCGAGTTAAGAAATTGGGTTGAGGAAGCACAACCTCCTTAAGCTACATTATCATTGAACAGTGAACAGTAATCAAACTGGTACAACCACACACATCACAAAGGTGAGAACATCATCTTTATTATATTTGCTCAAAAGATACATTGCCCAGTGCTCTTCAATGAGGTAAAATAACACTCATATCATCCAAGCAAGTTTAAAAGTTACGACTGATCTACATAGTTCAATATTAGAGACCAAAATTAAAATTGATATTGATGACAATATTGGGGGAACAATCCACCTAGCTGGAAAACAGTTAATATTATGTAATAGATAAAAATCACAACACCCCCAAATATAAACCAAATAAAATCTAGCTATGTAGAATGGTTATGATAGTCATCAAAAAAATTCAGTAGCATCAGCATGTTCTCAAAAGTAAAACTATGTAGCATAAATATATAAATATTAAATATGAGAATAAATATAATAAACCTAAGGGAACCTTTTCTAAAGAAATTAATGAAAATAATGGGATACATATAACTTGGATAAACTTACAGCTCTAATTTTATAATTTTAAAACATTTCCTTCTATCTCAACCAATAACTGGATTGTCAGATGGCTTGTTGAGTCTTGGAACTAGTGTGTAAAAAATGGGACCTCCAGCTTGTACTCCAGGGGAGGTCTGAATGAAATGATCTGCAATTGAGGAGGTTGCCTTGGAAAGGGATAAAGGTTGAAAAAACCCCTGTTTCTTATTGTCCGTCAATGGACTGCTAGAGGTGGTCTGAGGAGCAGGGCATGGTCACTCTCCAGCTCACTGGAGAGTTTCTGGGGTCTGCTGGGTCGTCCGCAGAGGAGGCTCCTCTTGCCCTTCCTCCTGTTTGTCATTATTGCCTTTTTCAGTGTCTTCGTGCTGCAGAGTGACATCTCCTTCTTCATTGTCTTCCTGTGCAGGAGTGACATCTCCTTCTTCATTGTCTTCGTGCTGCAGAGTGACATCTCCCCTCGTCTCAGGGACCTAGAAGCAAGTGACACACAGGATGACATGTTTCACACAGGCAACTGTCCAGATAGAAGCATTATCTAAATTCTTACTCACTTCTAAGCAGAGTTCAGACTACTCTGTAAATCCCATTTTATCTCTAAGCCTCCATTCCTACCCCATTTTTGAACTGTTGTGTTCCCCTTGTGGCTGAAGTTTGATGACCCCACATCCAAAAGTGACTTCATCCACCCAGTAACCTGTTTCTTAGCAAGGACTCCAGGCGATTCTGTTCAGCCAAATCCTAAGGCCTGGCCCCCACCCACCCCACTGAGGTACCTGGGTGTGGTTGTTGGCTTGTGGCCGGCACCTGAGTCAGTGCCTGGCCCTGTGTCTGTCTGTGGTGTGTCACAGCGTGTGGAAGGGTGATGGGGAGAAGTGGGGAGACCATGTGTCGGATTTTCTAACATGTGAACTAATCATTCCATCTGTACCTGTGTGGACACAGCGCTCCCTTCCTTCACACCTCCCTCAGCCTCTGTGATCTCAGCAAGGAGGGTACGATCTCTCCCCCACACCCAGAGGTCAGGATCAAAGGCCTGGATCTGCAAAGACAAACAGCTCCTGAGAAAATGAGGACTCTCTGGGTGGACCCCGGTTCCTCCTTTGTCCAACCCCACATCTCTCTCATCCCCCAATCCCAGCTGAGACCCCCCACCACCTTTCTCTCCAGTCTTGCTCCCCCTCTGCCAGAGCCCCACAGCCCACCTACCTCTTCACACTCTTGCTTGCTGACCCATGCCCTGTAGTCCATGGAATGAAGGATTTCCAGTCGCAGTTTGTGGAACAAGGGACGCTGGGAGAGGTTGTTGTCCCCATAGAGGAAGGAAAAGATGGCTTCTTTGGGGTCGTTGTCCTCTTCCATGTCAACGGCCAGGTAGCTGAGGAAAGCCATCACAATGTCAGTTGGGAGCAGGACGAGAAGGACGCCTGCCTGAGGTCAGCTTCCCAGAAAGGACACAGACTAGATCACCTTCACACAGAATCCACAGGGGCCCTATCCAGGGTCACAGAGTGCCACCCAGTCATCCAGAAGCCCCAGCTGATCAGGGACCTGAAGGGCACCTTTCATACCTTGATGAAGCAGGTACAATTCAGGGAGGTTGCCCACCACCTCCCTGAACCTGTGTGTGTGGTCACACCTGTGTCCCTGTAGTGTGAGCCCCTAGGCAGGTCCTGCAGGTAGGGCCCAACCGGGCCACTTCAGTCTGCATTGCTTTCCTATCAAATGACTGATAGTGGACCTGGCTTATTGGCACTTTCACCGAGCAGTCTTGGAATTCTCTTCTCATCCTCACATTCCCTGGCACTGCAGATGCACTTTATAAGGTCTCATGGAATGGATGACTGAATGCTTTGTCTCCTGGTCAAGTGCAAAACTAATCAATTCAGAGACTCAATCTAACGTAAACTTAGCAACATGAAAAGAGTTGTGCTGAGTGTTCTATGTAGCCATTGATCATATATATATCAGCCATTGATATATATATATATATATATGATATATATATACATATATAGTATATTTTATAAATATATATATTTTCTATGAGGTGGTGAAGTCAGAGGGTCCAAAGTTTTTTGTGTTTGAGTTAATTTAAGAAGGAATTATGTCTCTTAGTTATACATGCGTAAAAATATGGAGACAGAAAGCTCAGCATAGAATCAGGGAAGGGTGTTGGGAAGAGCAGCAAAATGGAGATGGAATGTCAGGGTGATAAACCAATTTCATGGAGTCTGTACAGAGAGCTGAATCCAACCTGACAACTGTGGCATGATGTAGGAAAAAATTAGACAATGAAATTTTTGGGGGTGAGCAGTGTAGCGGTTAGACATGTGTTTTAGAAGTATATTCAGGGAGACTTGTAGGAAACATTTCTGGGTATCATTGTTTTTGTCCTCACCCAAGGATATGTGTATTGATTTTAGAGAGTGAGAAAGATTGATGTGAGAGAATAACATGGATTTGTTGCCTCCTGCAGGAGCCCTGACTTGGATCGAACCTGCAATATTTTGGGGTACCAGGTGATCCTCCAAACAACTGAACAGCGTGACCAGGGACCCGAGAATAGTATTTCACAATAGACGTGTGTTATTTAACAGGGACCTGAATTGAGGAGAAAGACCATTTATTTGCTATTGTGAAGAGGTTGGGGGTTTGGGGAGAAAAATTAGAAATAGACTCAAGCCTATTTACTCAAGAGAAGAATGTTGTCAATTGTTTGTGAGGCTTTTGTGTTTTCTTTAGCTTTTTTTCACTCTTTAACTGACATCGGGGTTGTTGGCTTTGACCAAGAACGGTATAAGAAACACCATGCTACAATCCTATCCAGTTCAGACATGGAGTACATAGCACAAATAGGTTAAACAGGAGATGGAAGGTTGGAGGCCCACTCCTCTCCCCGCGCTCCCCAGAGCAGGAATGTGGACGGAGGAGACTCAGCACAACACTCACAGGGCCAGGAAGAAGTGGATCCGCTGGTACTGCCAGTGGAAGAGGCCTGCACGGCTGAAATAGGCGACCACCATCGCCAGCAGGTACTGGTGGAAAGAGGGGATACATCACACGTTGTGAAAGAGGAGGGACAGTGGGATAAGGAAAGGCTGATGCTCCCAGGGTGGCAAGTGCTGAGGGTCTCAGGGCATGTGTTGGGCACAGTCAGCATTGGGAGGGTCTCTGATAAGCTGTAAGAAAGGGGAGTCCCCAAGAGCTGAGAGAAGAGGGGACTTGATGTGCCAGCAACCATAGGGACAAGCCTTGAACTCAGATCCCACAGGAGTTGGGACAGAGGCAGGGCTCCTGTCTACCTGCAAGAAACACCTAGGTCCCAGAAAGACAAGTGGTGACAGGGCATTGGGTTGGAGAGGAAACTGTGGGCTCAGGAAGCTCCCCCTGCCGCAGGATGGAAGGTAGAGCAGGAATACCTCTTACCTTGTCTGAGAGCCTCAGGCTTTTGTCCCACTCAAGGAATCCATTAATGACAGGATCCTCTGTGAAGAGAGGGCAGGAGTTAGCTTGACCATAGCAAGAGGGTTGCTGTGGGGACACTCTTGGGTCACGAGGGTAACTGTGCCCCTCCTGGGGAAGGTTCAGGATTGTGGCCAAGGGCAAGGCTGCCAGGAAGAGGGATAGAGGGATTGTTCCTGGGGCCAGGAAGCAGGGGTGGCACCACCCCCACCCACCCAGTCAGAGGGAACCAGATGACAGGTGGGGTGGCAGTAGCACATCTGCATGACTACAATCTTCAGTAACCAGTGTTGCTCCCTCAGCATGCATGGAAGTCCCCCTGCGGATGCCACAGCCATTCTGTAAGTTTATTTATTTATTTATTTATTTTTGCTGTCAGTTTCTCAATGTGGCAGTCACATCAGGATGCAAAGACGCCCTCACTATCCCCCTTACACACATGAAGGCATATCTAATCTTGTGTCACTTCTAAGTGTCCCTGGTGAGAATCATTGGGAAGACCTCCTAGGATAGAGAGCTCAGCAACTAGCAGGGAGCTCTTTTCTGATGGAAAAGTGTAGTTAGAAAGTGTATTGTAAAGAATAGGATTGGAGGGAATTTTCTTACTGAGCAGCCTGGTGAAGGCCTCATGGTATTCTGGCAGTACCGTGTCCACACGCTTCTTTTTCAGCTTCATTTTTAGACCATCCAGTTCCTCTACCAGCCAGATGTCCTTAGGCCCAAGGGTGGTCTCCTCCTGTCCCTCCTCCTCCACTGACCACTCCCTCTTCCTCTTTGCTCCAGTAGTTGGAGCCAGGGGGCTGCCATCCACACGGGGGGCTGAGTGAAGAACCCAGGGTAGAATATAAGGCCTTTGCCTTTGGAATTCAGCTACTGTCACCTAAACCCTACCCCCACTCCACCCCACCTATCCCCCCTAGTAACCAACCCCTCCATTTGTTCTCTTCAGTCTCACATACTACTGGCCTTCTCCCAGCCATCTTTCCATCTTTCTCCTTTGGTAATGTCCATCTTCCCCCCAAATTCACCTTGTCATTGTTCTTCACCCCTGTCCTAAATACTCCTACTTGTTTGAGATAGTTTCTCCCATTGAAGGGCAGCAAAGAACCCTCATTTTTTCTTCCCTTCCCTTCTCTCACCTTTGAAACTCATCCCCTAACCTCCTTGCTGGCCTCCCAGGCTTTCCTTTCATGGATGTTCTTGCACCCAGCTCCTGCAGTCTCATTTCAATCCCTGGTTTCTCAATCTCTCCTTCCTTTCACACACGCCCTACTCAGGCCCCTTCCTCCTAAATGGCCAACCCTGTCAAATCCCTCTGCCCCCTGTCTCCTCACCTGATGGTCCTGGGTTCACCTGAATCACCCTCACCTCCAGGGGGCATTGTGAGGTGGAAGGCAGGGGGCTCAGGTCATCAGAATGGGGACTTGCATTATAAGTGGCCATGACTGGCCTCCAACTCTTGTCTTCCAGGAAATCTGGGCGATCACAGGACTGGGAGGAAAAGTCTGTTGCCCACCTCCGCTGCCTAGCGCCACGGAATCTGATCCTTCCAATCAGGAAGGTCGGAAGCCTCTGATGTCATCGGTCATTCCCACCTGGCAACCAGTTTGAACGACTCAAACACAGACATGTAACTGCCATATGGTAACTACCCTACATACATGTAACTGCCACATGTGCACTGAATTCTCATGCAGATCAGGGTAAACATGGTCTCCTGCCACTGACCCCACAACCTCAGACCTGCCTCCAGAACTATCTTCAAGTGTCAGCACCACCCTTCACCACCTCCCCAGCAGATGCTGGGTCCTGTCCATGCTTATCTTGAACTGTTGGGATTCTTCCTTCCCATTCCTCTATCAGAGTGTAGCCTGGTTGGAGAAGGAGGTGACCAGGACATTTGGGGAAAGCAGAAATGCTGAGACCTTTAAGAGTGGAATAAATGTTTTAAAAAGTTTCTGGGAACATGGACTTGTTAGATGAACAAGTTACTTTAAAACACTGAATTTAGTGCCATGACCTTCAATGCTCTTTGGGTTGAGTGTTGACCCTCAAAGTGAAAGTTCTCCTGTGTTATTCTGGGTCAGGGTACATGACTTGGTTGCAGGCTCTTCCCTTCGGGGTCCTGTTCTACCCGACATTGTTTCTTTCACCCATCAGTGTTTCTTTCTTTCTCTTCT
This sequence comes from Noctilio leporinus, assembly GCA_004026585.1. Taxonomy (NCBI): domain Eukaryota; kingdom Metazoa; phylum Chordata; class Mammalia; order Chiroptera; family Noctilionidae; genus Noctilio; species Noctilio leporinus. Next base: position 17,964 of record PVIW01013854.1, on the reverse strand, counting down.
TCCCTTCCCGGCTCTTTCCTTCTCTCTTGAATACTTAATAACTCAAAATCATTAAAAAAATTAATTTAAAGCAGTACAGTCCCTTGGAAGAAACGAAAAACAGCACCACCAAACAGGGTTATTTTCTCCGGGGCACACATCCTCCACTCTCAGGGAGCTTTCATTACAAGAGACACTGTGAGAATCTAAATTGTGGAACACTGTACCTGTGCTCACACTGCAGATGGCGTCTACAATTTGAGGAAGTTTGTGAACCTCCCCAAACCTACCTCTCAAATCCAATCTAGAAACTCCAGTCTGTGTATCAGAATTTTCAGCTTGTGTATCAATCTTAGGACAGAAATTTCACTACCACTCCTGTCCCATGAATCAGACAAAGAGAAACCAAATTGGAAGATCTCAACACAGAACATGAGGTTGGCTGTGAAGGTGGGGAGTGCTGATGCAGAAAAGACACAGACTCACCTGTTACTCTGCAGGATGAGCAGGTGATATTTCTCAATGGCCTGCTCACCTCCTGCTTCTGTTTTTATGGGCATTGAGACATTTCCTTCCTTCTTTTGATTCCTCCTCCCTCCCTCCTTCTTTTCCTTTTTCTGTCTTCCTTTCCTTCTTATTGTGGTGAAATTTCATAGGCAATTTACCATTTTAACCATAGTGAAGGTAAATTCAGTGGCATTGAACACATGCACATTGTTGTGCTACAGTCACCATCCTCTGCCTCCAGAGCTTTTTCATCTTCCCAAACTGAGATTTTGCACCCAGTGAATACAGACTCCTAGTCCATCCCCCCCAGGCCCTGGTAGTCACCTTCTACTTTCTGTCCCTGTGAGTGTGACTGCTGTAGGGACCGCATATCAGTGGAATCATGTAGTGTCTGTACATTTCCTTTGGGCTTCTTCAGTCAGCATAAGGTCCTCACAGTTCATCCATGTTGTAGCATGTGTCAGAATTTCCTTCTTTTTATAGGATGAATAAGATTCATTACATAAACCATATTTTGATTACCCATCCATCTACCAATGGACACTTGGGTTTTTCCCATGTTTTGGCTGTGAGTCTTGTTTTGGATCCATCATTTGAACTTGGATGAGACATTCGGGATGTCCCCAAACTTTTCTTTTTCATTTGGGTCACATGTCTGTTTCTAATCAGCCCATACCAACCATGAGTGAGGTCAAATCAATTCATCCAGAAAATAGTAGGACATTTTCTCAACAAGTTGAAAATGGAACCATCATATCACGTAGCAATTTCAATGTGAGTATTTAGCCAAAGGAAATGAAAGCAGGACTTTGAAGAGATATCTGTACCTCCATGTTTATGGCAGCTTTGGTCATTATTGGCAAGATATGAACAACTTGTTTCCATCAAAGAATGAATGGGTACCGAAGATGTGACATAAAATGTACACATAAAATGCAGTGTTACTCAACTGTGAGAACAAAGGAAATCCAGCCATTTGTGACAATAGGGTGGGCCTTGAGGTGATTATGTTAAGTGATTTAAGCCAGACAGAGGAAATAAATTCTCTTTCTTCTATCAGTCTGTCCATTTCTGCTCTTTGCAATTTCTTTACTCTAATGTCTAGCAAATGTTTCTTTTTCAAAATTATGTTTCAAACTGGTACAGTTCCAATTTTTTCCGCTTTGGTCCTCTCCACCCAGTACCTCCTTTCCCTCCAGCCATCCCACCTCTCCTTAGTTCATGTCCATAGGTCATGCCTGTATGTTCTTTGGCTTCTCCCTTTCCTAAATTATTCTTAACATCCTTCTTTCCATTTTGCACTTACCAATTGCGCTTCTTGATCCCTGCACCATTTCCCTATTTATTCCTCTTGCCCCATCTCATCTCGTAACCTTCCAAATAATCCTCTTCCAAATGTAACAGAATATGACGCTGTTCCTATTCTTGTTGTTTGCTTAGTTTGTTATTTTTGTTTTTTAGATTCTGTTGTTGATAGTTGTGAGTTTGTTGTAATTCTAATGTTCACAGTTTTGATCTTCTTTATCTTAAATCAGTCTCTTTAACATTTTGTATAATGATGCCTTGGTGATGATGAACTCCTTTAGCTTTACCTTGTGTGGGAAGCACTTATTCTGCCCTTCCATTCTAAATTGCAGCTTTGATGGATAGAGTAATCTTGGTTGTAGGTTATTGGTTTTCGTCACTGTGAATATTTCTTACCAGGCTCTTCTTACCTGCAAAGTTTCTTTTGAAAAATCACGTGATAATCTTGTTTTCTCCTGCTACTTTTAAGATTCTCTCTTTATCTTTAACCTTTGGCATTTGAATTATGATGTGTCTTGGTGTGGTCCTGTTTAGGTGTAGCTTGTTTGGGACTCTCTGTATTTCCTAGACTTGTATTTCTATATTCTTTGCCAAGTTTGGCAAGTTTTCCTTCATTCTTTTTTCCGAGAAGTTTTGAACTTCTTGCTCTTTCTCTTCTTCCGGCACGCATATGATTAGGATGTTTACCCATTTAAAGTTGTCCCAGAGGTTCTTAAGTCTCTCCTCCCTTTTTTTTATAAAATCCTTATTTCTTCATTCTGTATAGTTTGACTGTTTATTTCTTCCTCATGTTCCAATTTGTTGATTCATATTCCAGTTTCCTTCTTTTCTCCATTGGTTTCAGGGCAATTTTCCTTGGTTTCACCTAGCTTAGCCTTCATTTCTTCCTTTATGCATTTGTCATACCCAATTTTGTCTGTCAAGTCTGTGAGCATTGTTTTGAACTCTTCATCTGTTAGGCTGGCTATATCCTAGCTTAATTCTGTCACTGGAACATTGATCAGCTCCCTTTTTGGGCCATACTTCTCTGCCTCTTCAACGTGACTGGCTCCTCTTTGCCCTATGTGTTAGGTAGAGCTGTCACCCCTATCTGAATGAGTATTGCTTCTTGATACCTTTGTTTGTTGGACTTCCATGCAGTTCATTTTTCTGGTAGTTCTGGTTGTTTTTAATTTGTGGGTAACTGTATTTCTTCTCATTGTTGCTGAGGGTGGTGAAACATGTCTACCTCTACCTCCATCTTTGCTGGAAGTCAAAAGTTCATTTTTACAGAATATGGTGTTTGTGTAAACTTTAGTTTGTGTAAACACCAGCGATGGTGTGCCATGTAAAGATATCTTTGTGAAACATGAATAAATATGTTTCATTATTAAATTGGTTACAAGTACAGATACCAGGAGCATCAATGATGAATAATAAAGTAATTTGATTCAGAGTTTAACCCATTTTGTTTTTTAAAAATATTTGATTTATGATTTTTAGAGAGAGGGTAAGGGAGAGATGCAGGGAGGGAGAGAGACATCAATGTGTGGTTGCCTTTCATCTGCCTCCAGCTATGGCACTGACTGGAGACCGGGCTTGCAACCTGGTTATGTGCCATGGCTGGGAATCAAACCAGCAACTTTTGTGTTTGCAGGCTGGTGCCTTATCCACTGTGCCACCAGCCAGGGCACAGAGTTTAACTTTTTTTTTTTTTAATTGGAATTACACGTATTTTCCTCTGCATTACAGCTTTATTTCACAGAGCGTAACATCCCCTATTTTATTTTATTTTATTTTTTAAATTTAATTTTATTGTTTTTGTATTACATCCATCCCCTTTTTGCTCCCCTCTGTCCCCCTCCCCACCCACCCACTCCCCCACAAAGTCAATCCCACATGTTGTCCATGTCCATGGTTATTCCATACTAGATTCTTGTCTAAACTGCTCTTCTTCTTTGCCTCTACTTTTTTTTTTTTAAACTTTATTGTTGTTGTATTACATCCATCCCCTTTTTGCTCCCCTCTGTCCCCCTACCCACCCACCCACTCCCCCACAAAGTCAATCCCAGATGTTGTCCATGTCCATGGCTATTCCATACTAGATTCTTGTCTAAACTGCTCCTTTTCTTTGCCTCTTCTGTTTCCCTCCTCCTCATTCCCCCTGCCCACTGAAGACCTATTCACTGTTGTCATATATCTGGTTCTGTTTTGCTTGCTGTTTGTTTTGTTCATTATTGTCCTGTAGTGGGTGAGAGCATATGACATTTGTCCTTCACTGACTGGCTTATTATACTAAGCATAATACTTTCTAGTTCCATCCATGTTGTTGCAAAGTTAGGAGTTCCTTCTTTCTTTCTGCTATATAGAATTTCATTGTGTAAATGTACCCAAGTTTTCTGATCCAATCATCCACTGATGGGCACTTAGACTGTTTCCAGCACTTGGCTATTGTAAATAGTGCTGTTATGAACATTGGTGTACATAGGTTCTTATGAATTGGTGTTTCAGGATTCTTTGTGTTCTTGTCCAAGTAGAGGAATTGCTGGATCAAAAGGGAGTTCCGTTTTTAGTTTTTTGAGGAAAGTCCATACTGTTTTGCACAGTGGCTGCACCAGCCTACATTCCCACCAACAGTGCATGTGGGTTCCCTTTTCCCCACATCCTGGCCAACACTTATTGTTCGTTGATTTGTTGTTGATTGCCATTCTGACAGGTGTGAGGTGGTATCTTATTGTGGTTTTAATTTGCATCTCTCTGATGACTCGTGATGTTGAGCATTCTTTCATATGCCTCTGGGCCGTTTGTATATCTTCCTCAGTGAGTTGTCTGTTCAGGTCCTTTGCCCATTTTTAAATTGGGCTGTCTGTTTCCCTGGTGCTGAGTCGCATGAGTTCTTTATATATTTTGGAGATCAGACCCTTGTCTGAGTTATCATTGGCAAATATGTTTTCCCATACAGTTGGTTCCCTTTGAATTTTGCTGGTGTTTTCTTTTGTTGAATAGAAACTTTTCAATTTGATACAGTCCCATTTGTTGATTTGTTCTTTGATTTCCTTTGTCCTTGGTGAAGTATCAAAAAACATACTTCCGTGTAGGATATCCAAAACTTTACTGCCTATATATTTCTCTAGGACCTTTAGGGTGGCACTGCTTATGTTTAAATCCTTTATCTATCTTGAGTTTATTCTGGTGTATGGTGTAAGTTGGTGCTCTAGTTTTATCTTTTTGCATGTTGCTGTCAAGGTCTGCCAACATGACTTGTTGAAGAGACTGTTTTTACTCCATTTGATGTCTCTGGTTTCCTGAGAAAGGGCCAGCCTGGTGCCTGCTCAGGGACTGAGGGCAGCACATCATTGGAGGAGACCGTCCTCTGAAAAGATCATGCAGAACCAGGCTGAGCTGCCACCATGGGAGAAAGGAGCCTCTTTGACCCTGAGAATGTGACCAAGAAGCACCTCAATGTCCACCAATAGGGACATCTCTCTGCTCCCACCAAGACTCTGGCCGTCCCCTCCTTGTCCCAGACAGGGGCTCTGGCCCAGACTCCAGTCCAATGAGGGGACAGGACAGCAGGCTTTCCACTACTGCAGGGAGTCATGTGGAACAAGGCAGGAGTCGGGTAGAAGCAGGGGACACCTTGTAGGGGCAGGGTCTTGGGAAGCTCCTGGTAGTTGGGCTGGAAACCAATAGCAAACACAGGCAGCAGGCAGGGGAGGGTGTGCTGGGCAGAGGGAAGAGCAATTCCTTGGGAGTGGGGGTGGCATACAGGGTCTTTGGGGGCTCACAGGGGTTTAAAACATCAGGCTTCCTCAAGTGTAAACAAAGGGCCCCAAACTCTGGAGTGGAATTTGATTCCTAGGACTAGGAATGATCCTGTGAGGCCAGGGAATCTTTTTCAACCTCCTGTCAGAGAAATTGCCTCAGTTCCCCTTCCAGAAAAGTCCTCTTCAGCCAGTTGAGAGCTGGTCCCTTCACTGTAAACCCGTTTCCCTTGGCTTGCAGAACAGCAGTCATCCCCTTCCTGCCAGAAGTTTCCCCACAGTGGACCCGCTCCTCAGCCCTGGGAAAAGCTGACCTTGCTGATTGTTTCAGGTGCTGGTTGACTGGCTCGCCCACCCAGTGAGTGTTGGGCTCCTCAACCATCTGAGAAATCGGCCACCGCTGCAGCTCCTTCCCTGCCAGGTGCCCCACAGATCAGCTACAGACTCTCTGCCCCTGTAGGCAGCCCAGGGACCACAGAGGTTAGTGCTGATTTCCTACTTGATAGCAACTGTGTGCTTCCCAGCCAAGTAATGCAGCAGTCTGAAAGGAAAATGGTGGTGGGTCTCTCCATAGCCGTTGAACCTAAGGTGATATTAGGGTAAAATGGGCTGCGAATGCTTCTGCTCAACATTTGGCCAAGGAAGTACCAGCTTTGGAAACATGGAGGTTAGTAAACTAGCTTCCAAACTATGAAGGGCAATGACATCAGGCTCCTTTAAGTGACAGGTGCTTCTGGTTGAGGGTTTTTCCCACCATGGAACTCAACAATTGATCTTCTTTGTTATTCATTGTTTGTTCAATAGCCCCCTTCCCCCTTCAGGTGTCAGAGATGAGGATCTGGACATCTTTCAGAGTCACTCTGCTGACCACAGCTCCCTTGAGGCAACCCTCTCCTAAATCTTGAATAGCACAATCCGTGATATAACTCTTCTGGAAGGTCCTAGCTCTAACCAGAGCTGCGTCTGTGGGTGCATTCTGTGGGGAGCCTGGGAGTGCACATGCTACCTTAGTTGGTGATGCGCTGTGTTACTCTGGGCTCCATACTGAGGACAGTGGAAGAGTGGGTGCTGTGAAGGTGATCAGCAGTCTCTGTCAAGTTCCATCTTGAGGCAGTCCAATAAGACAGCCATTTCACCATACTCATTTCAAAGATGGGGAAACTGAGCCTCAGGGCAGTTAAGTAACTTGTCAGACCACTGAATGCCTGCAGATGAAGGAATTCTGCGGCAATGGGGCATAGGTTGGTTACTGAGAATGCCAGGGCCAGAAAAGTGACTGGGTGATCAGTTCTGGTAGCTCAGAATGTCCCTTCCCATGGGAATCACCTGTAAAATCACAAAGGAGCTGCTTACACATGTTGGAGGGAGGGTCCTGGGTGGTGTGATTTAGGGCACCTGAGGCAGAGGGAAGCTGATGGTCACTCCCATAGGTCTAGAGGACCACTTCTCTAAATGTAACATTCTACTAACCCACCTGGAGGACAGACACAGGAAGTCACCTTCTGCTACCCACAGCTGCCCTGCCTGGAGAGGCGGGGGAACCTGGAGACGAGGTGGCTATTGCTCCCTAGATTTAGGACCTGCAAACCCTTAACTCACATTTCAGAAGGGAGGTGCTCAGGAAACATGTTCTGGTCTCCTGGTATTTTTTGCATAAAGGCCCTATCCCCACGACAGCAGCCCAGCTGTGGGTCCCACAGGCGGGATTCCCTGAAATGGCAGCAAGAGAGGTGACTGATGAGAGCAAAGCAGGACATGCACGTTATTCCAAGATCCAGCCAAGTGAGCTTATAAATCACCGATGGGACGTAATAACCTTCTGGGTTAAAGTAGTCCAGAAGGCAGGGAGAGGTAGGAATTAGAAGATTGCTTAACTAATTACTAAAATTACATGTCAATATTACTTATATTGATGCAAATATCCAAATTACAATACTAGCAAACAGAATCCAAAACCAGATTAAAAAGCCAAATGGGAATTGTTCCAAGAATACAGAAGTTTAATATATGGCAATTCATTCATATAATATGCCATTAGAATACAGCTAAGAAGAAAAATTCTGTGTTTCCAAATATGCAGAAAAAGCCTCTGATGATTTTTAAGCTTTATATCAAATTAAAAAAGGAATCTGATCACCGGTTGCCAATGGCTAATCAATCATGCCTAAGAACCCAAAGAATGGGCCTGGAGAGCATCTGATTTCTTGGACAGTTAGTGGAGAATAAGGTGCTGAGCTTTCCCACTATATCTTGAAGTGAAAAGAGTGTACTGTAATTGAATACAAGACTACAGGGGATGGATGTAATATAACAACAATAAAATTAAAAAAAAAATACAGAAGAGAAAAGATAAGGATTCAGAATTTTCTTTGGCTTTTCTTGGTTCTCAACAGAGTGACCTGCTGAAGACCACACATCTGCCCACAGGTCCAGAATACAACCAGACAGCCCAAAGAAAGGACACGCCAAGAACAGCTAGTGGAGAAAATCTGGGGGACTGCAACATTGAACTCCACAAATCTCCTATCACAGAAATATACTCAACTAAGGCAAGGAAGCAATGCAGGTTAATCCAAGGAAAAAACAAAAATAAAGATAAAAATAAAAAGCAAGCAAGAACAGACACCCAAAATGTGGAAAAAAAGTTTTAGTCCATCACCAAAAGGAAAGGAAGAATCCCCAGAAAGACCACGTAATGAAACAGAGGCACCTGAAATATCAGACAAAGAATTCAAAAGAATGATGCTAGAGAAGCTCAGTGAGCTCAGCCACATCAAAGAAAACTATAAACAACTCCAGGAGAACTACAAAGAAGTCCAAGGAAGTTACAAGGAACTTACTGAGAGCTTCAACAGCATGAAAAAGAACATGAAAACTATCAATAAGTGCCAGGAGGAAATGAAGAATACAATTTCTGAATTGAAGAATACAGTAGAAGGAATCAACAGTAGGCTAGAGGAGGCAGAGGACCGAATCAGCTAGTTAGAGGATAATGTAGACAAATGATCCAAGACAGTACAAGAGAATAAAAAAAGGCTGAATAAGGCTGAAGAGGGTTTAAGAGAGCTCCAGGACATCATGAAACGTAACAACATCCATCTCATAGGGATACCAGAAGGAGAAGAGAAACAAGGAATGGAAAACTTGTTCAAAAAAGTCATGATAGAAAATTTCCCTAACATGATAAGTGAAACCATTACTCAAGTTCAGGGAGCACAGAGGGTCCCAATGAGGATCAACCCAAACAGACCTACACCAAGGCACATTGTTATTAAAATGGCTAATTTCAAAGACAAAGAGAGAATCCTAAAAGCATCAAGAAAGAAATGACAAATAACATATAAAGGGGCTCCAATAAGGCTATCAAATGATTATTCAACAGAAACAATTCAAGCCAGAAGGGAATGGCAAAAAGTATTTCAAGTCATGGTAAACAAAGGCCTGCAACCAAGAATACCCTACCCAGCGAGGCTCTCATTTGAGATAGAAGGAGAAATAAGGAGCTTCCCAGACAACAAAAGACTAAAAGAATATATCTCTACCAAACCAGCATTGCAAGAAATGCTAAAGGGTCTGCTATAAAAATAAGGAAAGAAATAAAATGAAGAAACAGAGCAAGCCAAAGAGGAATACAGACACAAAGGGAGAAAATGGCAATGAATGAGTATCAATCAGTAATAACCTTAAATGTAAACGGATTAAATGCACCAATCAAAAGACATAGGGTAGCCGAATGGATAAGACAACATAATGCATATATATGCTGTGTTCAAGAGACCCACCTCAGAACAAAAGATTGACACAGATTGAGAGTGAAGGGTTGGAAAACTATATATGAAGCAAATGGACATGAAAAAAAAGCTTAAGTAGCAATACTTATTTCAGGCAAAATAGATTTTACAATGAAAGCCATAAAAAGGGACAAAGGTGGACATTTCATAATACTTAAGGGAACAATCCGTCAAGAAGAAATAACTGATAAACATATACGCACCCAACATAGGAGCTCCAAAATATATAAGGAAAATCTTGGAAGACTTTAAGAAAGACATTGACAGCAACACACTAATAATAGGGGATTCTATACCCCACTATCAACAAGGGACAGATCTTCAAAACAAAAAATCTCCAGAGATGTTGTGGCATTGAATAACACTCGAGGAAATGGACCTAACTGATGTATACAGAGTCTTTTACCCCAAAGAAGCAAAATACACATTCCTTTCAAATGCACAGGGATCATTCTCCAAGATAGACCACATGGTATGTCACAAGACAAGCCTCCACAAATACAGGAAAATTGAAATCATACAAAATATCTTCTCAGATCACAATCGCTTGAAACTAGAAACCAATCTCAAGGGAAAAACCCAAAAATTCTCTAACTCATGGAAACTGAATAACATGCTTTAAGCAATGAAGGGGCCAGCAATGAGATCAAAGATGAAATCAAAAAGTTCCTGGAAAGAAATGACAATCAATACACAACAGCCCAAAACCTATGGGATACAGCAAAGGCAGTTCTCAGGGTGAAATTTATAGCAATACAAACCTTCCACAAAAGGTTACAAGAAGTTTATAAAAACAACGTAACCACAAAGCTGCAAGAACTAGAAGAGCAACAACAAACTAAGCCCAGAGCAAGTAGAAGGAAGGAAATCATCAAGATCAGAGCAGAACTAAATAACTGAGAGTTTCAAAGTACAATTCGAAGAATCAACAGGTCCAGGAGCTGGTTTTTTGAAAAAATAAACAAAATAGACAAGCCCTTATCCAGACTTATCAAGAAAAAGAGAGAGAGGACCCAAATAAACAGAATCAGAACTGAAAGAGGAGAAATCACAACTGATACTCAGAAATACAAAAGATTGCAAGAAATTACTACAAACAACTATATGACAAAAAATTTCATAACCTGGATGAAATGGACACATTTCTGGAAATGTATAATCTACCAAACCTGAACCCAGAAGAAGCAGACAGCCTAAATAGGGCAATACCAACTAGTGAAATGAAAGAAGTAATCCAAAATCTCCCAAAGCACAAAAGCTTTGTGAATTTTACCAAACATTTAAAGAAGAACTAACTCCTATCCTCCTCAAACTATACCAATACATTCAGGAAGAGGGAAGCCTCCCAAACTCTTTCTATGAGGCCATTATTATTCTAATCCCAAAACCAGGGCAAGATACAACTAAGAAAGAAAGCTACAGGCCAATATCTCTGATGAACATAGATGCTAAAATTCTCAACAAAATCTTGTCCAATCGGATTCAGCAGTATGATATTACAAAGATCATACACCATGATCAAAGGGGTTTCATACCAGGGATGTAAGGATGGTACAACATTCATAAATCAATAAATATAATACACCACATCAACAGATTGAAAGGTAAAAACCGTATGATATTATCAATAGATGCTGAAAAAGCATTTGATAAATTGCAGCAACCATTTATGATAAAAACCCTCAGCAAAATGGGAATAGAGGGAACATACCTCAACATCATAAAGGCCATCTATAAGAAACCTGAAGACAACATCATACTTAACGGACAAAAACTGAAAGCTTTCCCCCTAAGCTCAAGAACAAGACAAGGCTGTCCACTTTCTCCACTTCTATTCAACATTGTCTTGGAAGTTCTAGCTATAGCCATCAGAGAAGAAAAAGGAATCAAAGGTATCCAAATTGGAAAGGAGGAAGTCAAACTGTCATTATTTGCAGATGATATGATAGTGTACACACAAAACCGGATGGGCTCCACCAAAAACTTACTCAACCTAATAAGCAAATTTAGCAAAATAGCTGGGTATAAAGTCAATATTGAGAAATCAAAAGCATTTTTGTATACCAATCATGAAACAACAGAAATAGAAGTGAAAATAATAAATGCCATGTAACATAGCAACAAGAAAAATAAAGTACCTAGGAATCAACTTAACTAAGGAGGTCAAAGACCTGTACTCAGAAAACTACAGAACAATGAAGAAAGAAATCAAGGAAGATACAAATAAATGGAAGCATATACTATGTTCATGGATGGGAAGAACCAACATCATTAAAATGTCCATAGTACCCAAAGCAATCTACAGATTCAATGCAATCCCAATTAAAATACCAATGACAGACTTCACAGAAATAGAAAAAATACTTCAAAAATTTATATGGAGCCAAAAACACCCACAAATATCCACAACAATCTTGAGAAAGAAGAACAAGGTAGGAGGAATCACAATACTGGACTTCAAACAATACTACAAGGCTACTGTCATCAAAATAGCCTGGTACTGGCATAAGAATAGACATATAGATCAATGGAACAGAATAGAGAGCCCAGAAATTAACCCAGGACTCTATGGTCAACTAATATTTGACAAAGGGAGAAGGAACATAAAATGGAGTGAAAACAGTCTCTTCAACAAATGGTGTTGCGAGAACTGGTCAGCAACATGCAAAAAGATAAAACTAGACCACCACCTTACACCATGCACCAAATTAAACTCAAGATGGGTAAAGGATTTAAACATAAGCAGTGCCACCATAAAGGTCCTGGAGAAAAATATAGGCAGTAAACTTTTGGATATCCTACGCAGAAATATGTTTACTAATACTTCACCAAGGGCAAAGGAAATCAAAGTACATATCAACAAATGGGACTATATCAAGTTGAAAATTTTCTGTTCAGCTAAAGAAAATATCAGCGAAATTCAAAGGGAACCAACTGTATGGGAAAACATAATTGCCAATGGTACCTCAGACAAGGGTCTGATCTCTAAAATATATAAAGAACTAATGCGACTCAACACCAGGAAGACAGAAAGCCCAATTAAAAATGAGCAAAGGACCTGAACAGACAATTCACTGAGGAAGATATGCAAAGGGCCCAGAGGCATATAAAAGAATGCTCAACATCACTAGTCATCAGAGAGATGGAAATTAAACCACAATAAGATACCACCTCACGCTTGTGAGAATGGCAATCATCAGCAAATCAACAATCAACAAGTGTTGGCAAGGATTTGGGGCAAAGGGAACCCTCATACACTGTTGGTGGGAATGTAGGCTGGTGCAGCCACTGGGGGAAACAGTATGGGGTTTCCTTAAAAAACTAAAAATGGAACTGCCTTTTGATCCAGCAATTCACTACTTGGACTATACCCAAAGAATCCTGAGACACCAATTCATAAGAACCTATGCACACCTATGTTCATAGCCGCACTATTTACAATAGCCAGGTGCTGGGAACAGCCTAAGTGCCCATCGGTGGATGATTATATCAAAAAACTTTGGTACATTTACACAATGGAATTCTATATGGCAGAAAGAAAGAAGGAACTTGTACCCTTTGTAACAACATGGATGGAACTGGAGAGTATTATGCTTAGTGAAATAAGCCAGTCAGTGAAGGACAGGTATCATATGATCTCACCTATTTCGGGACAATAATGAGCAAAACTAACAACAAGCAAAACAGAACCAAGTGTATGAATACAAGGAATAGGCCTGCAGTAGTCAGGGGGAAAGAGGTTGGGGGGAGGGGGGAGGCAGAGGCAAAGAAGGGGAGCAGCTTAGACAAGAACCTAGTATAAAGGAACCATGGACATGGACAACAGGTGGGATTGACTTTGGGGGGAAAGGGTGGGTGGGGGGGGGGACAGAGGGGAGCAAAAAAGGGATGTATGTAATACAACAATAAAATTAAAAAAATAATAATAATAAAATAAAAATAAAAATGGAACTGCCTTTTGATCCAGCAATTCACTACTTGGACTATACCCAAGTAATCCTGAAACACCAATTCATAAGAACCTATGCACACCTATATTCATAGCAGCACTATTTACAATAGCCAAGTGCTGGAAACAGCCGAAGTGCCCATCAGTGGATGATTGGATCCAAAGACTTTGGTACATTAACACAATGGAATTCTACATAGCAGAAAGAAAGAAGGAACTTGTACCCTATGCAACAAGATGGATGGAACTGGAGAGTATTATGCTTAGTGAAATAAGCCAGTCAGTGAAGGACAAATATCATATGATCTCACCCATTACGGGACAATAATGAACAAAACTAACAACAAGCAAAACAGAACCAAATATATGAATACAGTGAATAGGCCTTCAGTTGTCAGGGAGAATGGGGTTGGGGGGAGAGGGGAGGCAGAGGCAAGGAAGGGGAGCAGCTTAGACAGGAACCTATTATAAAGGAGCCATGAACATGGACAACAGGTGGGATTGACTTTGGGGGGAATGGGTGGGTGGGGAGGAGGACAGAGGGGAGCAAAAAGGGGATGGATGTAATACAACAAGAATAAAATTAAAAAAAAATAAAGGAATCTTTCAAGAGAATGGAAATTGATTGATAATTTCCAACATGAATATATACACATACATACACATGAACTCATAACCTAATATACATAGTATTTATGATTATGCCTATGTAGATGATACATACGAAGTCTGTCCCAAAAGTATTGGCTGCACAAACTGTTTTAATTATATTGACTTTGGCCTGAAACTTTGGGAACAGACCTCATACATATACATATATAGCTCAACCACATACAGACACACATGTACACTTTTAAAATTTATATACATATACATGCCTACATGCACATATATTTATTCTTTAGTCCTCTTGGTTTCTTTTTTTAAACTTGATCATTTTTAAAAGATTTTTTAATTCATTATTTTTAGAGAGAAGGGCAGGGAGGGAGGAAGAAAGGGAGAGAAACATCAATGTATGGTTGCCTTTCACCTGCATCCAGCTACGTATCTGGCTGGATACTTGGCTTGCAACCTGGTTATGTGCCCTGACTGGGAATTGACCCAGAAATCTTTGGGTTCTCAGGCCAGCGCTCATCCATGGTACCACCAGCCAGGGAAGTTCACTTGGTTTTAAAGTCAGGATTTCACTTGATGAAAAAATATTAAACATTCCAATGAGAGGCTGGAAACACACGGGGCAGACTATTGCCTTAGAGTTTCCAGCTATGGAACAGGGTTGGAAAGGTGAGACAGGGCTGAAAATTGGGGCAAATAAATAGGAAAGTACAACACATAAAGAAAATAATCAACCCTGGCTGGTGTGGCTCCCCTCCCTTCCCCTCCTTCCTTCCTTCCTTTATTCTTTCTTTCCTTCTTTCTTCTTTTTTCTTTCTTTCTTTCCTTCCTTCTTGTTATTTCCTGTATGCTTTATAAAGTTGGTGGTGAGATCAGAACTTTTCTCAGATTTAGGTTCAGCATTTTTGGCAAGACTGTTGTGTGTGACATTTGTCTTCTTTCTCTTGGAGGCGTATCTGACCTTCCAAGTTTTGTTTGGTGATATTAGCAATGGTTGTTTGATGTTTATTGCCTTATCTACTAATTCATCAGGGGAAATGAAATGGCAATAGGCTCCTTCAACACCTCTTCTTCAATTACTAGCTGAAACATTTTTCTGAAGAAAATCATCTTCTCTTGGTTTGGTGGCTCATATAATGAAGACAATTTCCAAAATACTGACCAGTCACCCAGCAACAGGATTGTAGGTCTGTTTCATTTCGTTATTGTTATGAGCCAGTTTAACTGAAATGTTAGTGAATAGAGTCCTGTGGTAACATAGAATATTGGCCTTGGACACCTTCCTGCTTGTTGGAAAAGAAAACCGCACACCTGACACAGAGACATGTTTTCTCTTAGATTTCCCCTCACTCAGTAACTCACATGTCATTAGCTACCCCTGTGTGCTGAACGTGTGCTACATGTGTGCATCTCCTGTGCTATTCCAATGTCCTTTGAGCACCCCATTATTTCACTGTCCACTTCTTCAGCTTCTCCTGTGTCCCCTGCCACTGCTCAGGCCTAAAATGTCCCTGCATCCAGAGCTGTTTACCTTGCACCATATAAGTTCTGACGGAGCACCTGGCCATGTGTTGTATAAGGAGCAGTTTGGATGGTCCTGGACTCTGTTTGCTTAGAGGAAGCTCCTCAATCCTCGGAATTTCCTGGGTGACAGGAGTGTCTGCAAACGGTGCTGGCCCCTGGGAGCACACTTGGGTTCATGCTGAGGAGGTGGGTCAGGGTGGGGGCAGTCAGGCCAGAAAGACCAACCCTGGGATTAGAGGTCAGGGATTAGAGCCTCATCTCTGGGGAGGAGCTGGAGCTGGAGGTTGAGTTTAACTGCATGGCCAGCACTGAAAAGATTGTGCCTGCGTGTTGCAACCCCAAGGTAAAACCAAGTCACCAAATCCCAGTTGGTTTCTCTGGTGGATGATACACATCTGTGTGCTGTGAGGAAGACACACCCAGAAGACACGGGACCTTGGTATCTGGGACCACCCCAGTGTTCTCTGATGATCCCATCTCTCAGGAGATTTTCCTGCATGGCCCAGGGTTTTCGTTTTTACCTCCTCCTTCTCCACGCCCACCTCATTTGTTAGCTTTACCTCATTGTCTCTTCTCCCTCTTTTTTTTCTTCAGATTTTCTCCAATACCCTCATTTCTGCCATGGTTCCTACCCCACCATGGGCTCTAGATTGTCCTTCAACCACATAAAGCTGGAATTGGAGGTCGTGAAAAGGACTCCCACTAGGGATAATGTAGTGACCCTGTGTGTGTTCTCCCATGCCCATCGGTCCTCTTGTCACAGCCCATTTCCAGGAAAGCAGGTCCTATGGAGTCACCTGTTCTTGCTTTTTAATTTTAAGTTAATGTGTGGGTGCCTGTGATGGTTTCTTCCTTCCGCCTGCTCTTCCCATTCTTCTACCTCAATACTGTGCCCTCCTCTCCTGCTTTCAGTCTCTAGCTTAGGATCTGTCTCCACCTCTGTTGTTTTTCCTACCGATGTGGAAAACTGTTCAGGATTACTTTTCAGAGTTAAGAAATTGGGTTGAGTAAGCTCAACCTCCTTAAGCTACATTATCATTGAACAGTGAACAGTAATCAAACTGCTGCAACCACACACATGACAAAGGTGAGAACGTCATCTTTATTATATTTGCTCAAGAAATACATTGCCCAGTGCCCTTCAATGAGGTAAAATAACAATCATATCATCCAGGCAAGTTTGAAAGGTACAACTGATCTTCATAGTTCAATATTAGAGACGGAAATTAATATTTATATTGATGACAATATGGGGGAACAATCCACCTAGCTGGAAGATAGTTAATATTATGTAATAGATAAAATCACAACACCCCCAAATATAAACCAAATAAAATCTAGCTATGTATAATGGTTATGATAGTCATCAAAAAAATTCAGTAGCATCAGCATGTTCTCAAAGTAAAACTATGTAGCATAAATATATAAATATTAAATATGAGAATAAATATAATAACTCTATGGGAAACTTTTCAGAATAAATTAATGAAATTAATGGGATACATATAACTTGGATAAACTTTCAGCTCTAATTTTATAATTTTAAAACATTTCCTTCTATCTCAACCTATAACTGGACTGTCAGATGGCTTGTCGAGTCTTGGAACTAGTGGGTAAAAAATGGGACCTCCAGCTTGTACCCCAGGGGAGGTCTGAATGAAATGTACTGCAATTGAGGAGGTTGCCTGGGAAAGGGGTAGAAGTTGAAAAAAACCCTGCTTCTTATTGTCCGTCAATGGACTGCTAGAGGTGGTCTGAGGAGCAGGGCATGGTCACTCTCCAGCTCACAGGAGAGTTTCTGGGCTCTGCTGGGTCGTCACAGGAGGCTCCTCTTTCCCTTCCTCCTGTTTGTCATTATTGCCTTCCTCATTGTCTTCATGGTTCAGAGTGACATCTCCTTCTTCATTGTCTTTGTGCTGAGGAGTGACCTCTCCTTCATTGTCTTCCTGCTGAGGAATGACATCTCCTTCTTCATTGTCTTCCTGCTCAGGAGTGACATCTCCTTCTTCATTGTCTTCCTGTTGAGGAGAGGCATCTCTGCTGGGCTCAGGGACCTAGAAGCAAGTGACACACAGGATGAGGATGACATGTTTCACACAGGCAACTGTCCAGATAGAAGCATTATCTAAATTCTCAGTCACTTCTAAGCAGAGTTCAGACTAACCTGTATATCCCATTTTATCTCTAATCCTCTATTCTTTCCCCAATCTCGAAACGTTGTTTTTCCGTTACGGTGGCTGAAGTTTGATGACCCCATGTAGGAAAGTGACTTCATACCCCCAGTAACCTGTTTCCTAGGAAGGACTCGAGGCGATTCTGTTCAGGGAGCAGCAACACATAGGGAGAGCCCTCCTTGCCTTACTCACACCTTGGTCCATTTGTGCACATGAAAATCTGAACTTGGAACCCTTGGAACATCACAAGCATCACTGATCATGTCAACATCACAAATGGTGGGACCAGAGGCCTGCTCCCTAATGCTAACCATGGATTCTACTGTTCAATCATAACACCTAGTCTATGCTGGGCTAGTGCTACAGTGCTTATGTCC